>ML313235.1:24991-44911 GCA_005239505.1 Nicotiana paniculata
TGCCTCCTCTCACTTGAACCTACAAAAAGAATCAGAGGTTAGTCTTAAGAACCCAAACTAGTTTGGGTCCTTTTCTATAAGAGAATGGATGAATAAAAATTTTCTTGGCCCAGTTTAGTAGCCAGTTTTTCCCTTTTATAAACCTCTCTTTTCTTCGACTGGCCTGGTCTTTTGCAGTACACTCATATTTGTAGTGCACAATCTTACCACAATGGGTGCAGATTTTATTCTCAAGAAGAGTGAGATACTTGTTTTAGGAATCCCACTTGGGAAATTGACTTCCAAAAACAATCCCTCTCCTGTTTCTACTATGATTCTCTTGAAGCCATATCAGGGCGTCAGAGGATTTATTCCATTTACAAGTTCGATCTAATTCATGTTTGACTTTGCCAAGTTCTTCATTAAGATTTCTTATCTNACATTAAGTTTTCAGATTTTAGTTCTAGAATCTCAGTTTCAAGTGGATGAAGCTAGTTCAACAAGTCAGTGTTTTTCTTTTCAGATTCACTGACTCTGATTTCTAGGTTCATGCACTTTGCTTTTAGCATTGCACATTCTTTAGATAGTTGATCCTTCTCTTTGGTTGTTTCCTCAGAATCATCTATGAAATCAAGTAGCAACTCAGAGAGTTTTTCCTTAGATAGGAACTTTACTTTGTTTTTAAGATGGGAGATACTTACCTCTGGTTCTTCATGTTATTCCTTGTCAAATTATCCAATCTCCATGAGCTCTTGATCTTCAGTCTCCCCATTTTCTGATTCTTTATTTGAACTTTCCTCCCAAGCAGCAACCATAGCCTTTGTTGTGGTTTTCTTGGGTTGGACTTGTTCCTTCTTCCTGTTCCTTCTCTCATATCTCTCTTTTTTCCATTCTACTTCCCAATGAGGATAGTTTTTAATGAGATGGTCAGTCTTACCACATTTATAGCATCCCTCGTTAGTTGGCCTTTCTGGAGATTTTTCTTTGTTATAGTTTCCTCCTCTAGAGATGCCTTTCTTCCTCATGAGAAAGTTTCTGAATTCTTTGGTGATCATGAACATCTCATCATCTTCCAGATCTGCTCTCTCAGTGATTATTAGTGTTAGACTCCTCTCCTTCTTTGGACCATCCATCTTCATTGTCTGCCTTCTCAATTCATAGGCAGTGAGGTTTCCAATCAACTCATCCAATCTCAGGGTTGCCATGTTTTTTGATTCCTGGATAGCAATGATTTTGCTTTCCCAGGAAATAGGCAAGACCCTTGTTAGGATCTTCTCAACCTTGTCCTCTTCAAGAATGACTCTTCTAAGAGACTTCAGTTCATTAGTCAATATTGTGAACCTTGTGTACATCTCTTGGATAGTTTCTCCTTCTTTCATAGTGAAGTTTCATACTGAGAGTATAGTAGAGTACCTCTTGACCTTTTTACCTGAGGTGTTCCTTCAGGGGATACTTGCAAGGTATCCCAAATCTCTTTGGCAGTGGTGCAACTTTGGATTCTGCTGTACTCGTTTTGACCTAGTCCACACACTAGCCACTTTTTAGCCTTTGCATTCTTCTCCCATTTCTTCAGATCCTCAGCAGTGCAATCAGCTCTAGTCTTTGGTATATCTATACCTTCAACATTGTTCCTCATGGTAGCTAGAGGACCATCAGTGACTATGTCCCAGAGTTCATAGTCTTCTCAAATTAGGTGATCCTTCATCCTATTTTTCCACCAAGAGCAATACTGGCTATTGAAGAGTGGTGGCCTTCCAGTTGATTGACCTTCCCAATTTCCAGGTGGTGCACTCGTCTTGATCTTCTCCAAGGTGTTAGCCTTTCTAGGATAACCTACTATGATACCAATTGATGTTTTAGACGTCAATACCACACAAGAAGATAGGTTACTTTGTGTGGTACCCAATTTTTGAGTGTTGTCTCAATAGAAGAACCTGGTTCTTCTTGGTAATCCAACTAATAACTATTGCGAAATAATAAAAAGCAGTAAAGTAAAAACACAAAGACTTTTACGTGAAAAACACCTGGCTCAGAAGGTGAAAAAACCACGACCTACTCCTCAGTAGGATTTGCTCAAACTCTTCACTAAAACTCTGAGCCAAACGGACTTACAAAATAAACTCTTTTGTAATCCTAGGACTAACTCTAATCCCTTTGTAGTAACTAGCCCCTAGCTAATTTCTACATACCTCAAGTTAACTCTAACTTGAACAATACGTACCTATTACAATTGCTTCTATGAAAGCTGAAAGATACAATATTAAAACTCCTACTACAATCAACTAGACTCAATAATCAATCAGGTGGAATTGGTTCTTCTAGTTGAACTGTAGCCTTTGGATCGCACAATGATTCTGCTAGCAAAATAACTCTGTGAACTTTGCTTTCAAATTTTGATTCACTTCAGCTTTTGTGCGTGTAGAACTCCAGCATAAATATATCAAGTATTTATAGAGTCAGTTGTTGAGCTTGTCGTCCAATTCTAGTCCAACTCTACCTGGGTGAACAAATTCGTACCAAACTCAACTTCCTTTCTTTTGTTACTTTCCTTGCTGAATTCGACTTCAATCTTCTCATCAGTTTGCAACCTTTTCGCATTAGGAGACAATCTCTTGGTTCATTGATATTTCACATTCACAAATATCTCCTATGCATATACGGTTCATGTGCCAGCTATTCAGTTCAAGATGTGTGCTCTGATGGACTGGTTCAACTAGTCATCCATTTGTCAATCTTCAAAACTATGCAGTGACATGGGTCAACATTCATGACATTATCTTTCATTGTTGGTTGTTCATGATCCATGTCTACCATTTATATTGATCTCATCAGCCCTTAAAGATAATAAGAAAGGTTAGAAAAAATGTACGTTGGTGCTCGGCAAGTATGACCCGGGTGCTAGTCATAATCCTTCAGTTGGATGGTGACATAGACACAACACTTACCTCGCTCCAAAGGCCACTCAACACTCAATCACTACTTTTTCTCTAGAATTTGCCTCCAAACGTTCTCCCAAAAAGTCAAAAATCGACCTTGGGATCGCTTGGTCGAAACTAGAGGTTCGGACCAAAATCCATTTACCCATTCACCCCCAAGCTCGATTATGTAATTAGTTTCAGAATCCGACCTTAAATTGAGATCTAAACCCTCAATTTGCAAAAACTCCCAATTCTTCCTAAATCCCTAGTTTTCTACCATGAAAAAAACAAAGATTAGGGCTAGGAATTAATGGGTGATGTTAGAAATGGAAGAAAATGAGTTAAAGAGTACAAACCTATGAATTGGTGTTGAGTTTTCCCTTCAAAATCGCACCTAGGCCGAGCTCTAATGGAGAGTTTATGAAAAATGGGAAAAATCCCATTTTTGAAATGTTTTAAGGTCTGGACGTCAAGCCTTCTTCGCGTTCGCGAAGAGCCTTCCGCATTCGTGATGTTCAGCAGACCAAATAGATTTCGCGTTCGCCAAGGCTGCTCCCCCTTGGCCTTCACATTCGTGAGCCAGTGCTCGCGTTTGCGTAGAAGAACGAGTGCCCCCTCCCCAGATCCCTCAAGTTTCGTGTTTGTGAGAAGCTGATTGTGTTCATGAAGGGTAAGGCCCCTATAGATTCACGTTCGCGACCTAGCTACCGCATTCACGATGAAGAAAATCACCTTGCCCCAGTTTACTCTTCGCGTTCGCAAGAGTACCTTCACGAACGCAAAGAAGAAGACACCAGATAATAGTTGAAGCCAAAAACCAGATTTTTCTAAGTTTCAAAACACCCGTAGCCTAACCGAAACTCACCCTAGCCCTTGGGGCTCCAAATCAATTATGCACACAAGTCTAAAAGCCTCTTATGAACTCGCTCGCACAATCAAAACACATAAATAACGCCTAGAACTACGAATCGGACACCAAATCAAATAAAATTTTCAAGAAAACTTTAAAACTTCTATTTTTAAAACTGAACGTCTGAATCACGTCAAATTAACTTCGTTTCTCACAAAATTTGACAGACAAATCATAAATATCATAGTGGACCTTTATCGGGCTCCGAAACCAAAATGTGGACCCGGTACCAACAAAACAAAACATCAGTCGATTCTTAAAAATCATTAAGCTTCAAACTTTCAATTTTCAACAAAAAATCATTAACTCGAGCTAGGGACCTCCGAATTCGGTTCTGGGCATACGCCCAGGTCCTAAATTTTGATACGGATGCACCAGGACCATCAAAATATGGATTTGGGTCTGTTTGCTCAAAATATTGACCGAAGTCAACTCAAACAAGTTTTAAGGAAAAATTCTTATATTTATCAGTTTTTAACATATAAGCCTCCCGGAAAAACACCTGGACTGCACACGCAAATGAAGAAGGTAAAATGCCATTTACGATCTCGAAACACACAATTAGGTTCTAAAATATAAGATGATCTATTGGGTCGTCACATTCTCCACCTCTAAAACAACTATTCATCCTCGAATGGACATAGAAAAGTACCAGGGCTGGTGAAAAGGTGTGGATATTTACTCCGCATATTTGACTCGGACTCCCAAGTAGCTGCATCGACGAGCTAACTACTCCACTGCACTCAAACTGAAGGATAACTCTTAGACATCAACTATCGAATCTACCGGGTAGAATAGCCACCGGCTCCTCTTTGTAAGTCAAATCTTTGTCTAACTGGACAGAGCTGTAATCTAACACATGGACGGATCACCGTGATAGTTTTGGAGCATGGACACATGGAATACTGGAAGAACAGTTGCTAAACTAGGTGGCAATGTGAGCCTGTAAGCCACCCTGTCCACTATCTCCAGAATCGCAAAGGGTCCGATGTCCCTATGGATCAACTTTCCCTTCTTTACGAACCTCATCACACCCTTCATGCGTGATACTCGGAGCAACACTCTCTCCCCGCACATGAATGCAACATCACGAACTCTGCGGCCGGCATAACTCTTCTGTCTGGACTGAGCTGTGTGAAGTCGATCCTGAATAATTCTAACCTTTTCAAGGCATCCTGTACCAAATTTGTACCCAACAACCGAGCCTTCCACGGCTCGAACCACCCAGCTGATGACCAGCACCACCTACCGTATAATGCCTCGTAAGGAGCCATATGAATGCTTGACTTGTAGCTGTTGTTGTAGGCAAACTCTGTAAGGGGCAAGAACTGATCCCATGATCCTCTTACGTCTATAACACATGCACGGAGCATATCCTCCAATATCTAAATAGTGTGATCAGACTGTCCGTCTGTCTGAGGATGAAATATTGTACTCAACTCAACCTGTGTGCCAAACTCATGTTGTAGTGACCTCCAGAAGTGCGAGGTGAATTGCTTACCTTGATCAGAAATGCTAGACACGGGCACACCGTGAAAAAGGATGATCTCGTGGATGTAGATATCAGTTAATCACTTTGAAGAATAGGTAACTACCACATGAATGAAATGAGCTGACTTGGTCAGCTTGTTCACAATGACCCAAACTACATCGAACTTCCTCTGAGTCGGTGGGAGTCCAAAAATGAAATTTATAGTGATACGCTCCCATTTCCACTCAAGAATCTCTATCTTCTGAAGCAAACCATCAGGTGTCTGATACTCATACTTTACTTGCTGACAATTTAGACACCGATCTACATAAGCAACTATGTAATTACTCATCCTCCTCCACCAATAATGCTACCGCAAGTCCTGATACATCTTGGCGGCGCTCGGGTGAATGGAATACTGTAAAGACCCGTAATATTTTCTTGTTTAAAATAATGCCCGAATGAGTCCCCGAGTTACTTTTACTGTGGAAATTTTTAAAATGGACCTAATTTGAGTAAATATACCTCGGGACTTAAGGAATAAAATTTTCCAGAAAGTAGGTGTTATGTGACGCACTATGTGATCACATAACGTATATGCGGACCGCATAATGGTCGCATACACAGGTAGATCACTGCCCCATTTGAGGACAACTATGCGGTCCAATATGCGACCTTATTTCGATTCTGCAGACCGCATATTTGTCGCATTGTTGCCCTTTGATCTTTGGGAGGGAGGTTATGTGACACACTATGCGATCGCATAACATGTATGCGGACCGCATAGTGGTCGCATACCTGGGCAGATTATGTTCGATTTTTGCCCACCTGGAGAGCCATTCTGCGGTCGACTCTACGGACCGCATGTCAGGAATGTGATTGCATTCCTGACCGCATTCTTGTGTCGAGATACTATTTTTCTAATTTTTAAAACCCGACCCCAGTTCATTAAAACACCCCTCCCCTTAATTTTTAACTGATTTCTGAGCAAAATAGAGAGAAGGGAGAGAGGGATTCTTGAGAGATAAAGTTCTTCTTCATCAAAAATAAATTGATTCTTCAAAGTCACTCAAGCCCGGAATCTATCGAGTTAGTGTTATCTTCTTCACTCAAAGAGGTAAGTCTTCACCCCATTTTCCCCCAAAGTTCTCAGATTTTAATTAAGAATAAAACACATAGGATGGTTCTTGAAAATGGAGGTCAAACCCATGCATGCATGTCAGTAAAACTTCTTAATCTAGAAAAAAGGGAAGAGGGTTGGGGTAAAATTCACAAAGAAGGGGTGGTAATCTAATGGGGTCGCCTAGCGTTCGATAAAATGCTTAAAAGAGTTCGAATTGTATGCATGATTTCCACCTCTAGGTTGAATATGTTTAATTGTGAACTAGATTGACTGTACTAGTCGGATCGGTGATTTGTGAGTAAAAGTTAAAAAGGAATATCGACCCCAGGTATGTATGGCTAACTTTAACCTTTGTAGAATCCTCTTGTTGGGTCTGAGCATAAGGTATGTGTACCTTGTTTAAAAATATGTGAATTGATTGTTCAAACGTGTTGAGACGTAAGATTCTATTCTCTGATTGTCCTAGTTGATTGCCATAATACCGTGCTATATGAGATTGTGAAAAGTGTTTTGATGTGCCTATCTTATTATGTGCAAAGCTTGTAAATGCTCGAGGGTATCGATATGAAAGTATGTGTTAATGAATGAAAGAATGTTAATGTGCCCAAGTGTGGGAATGTATATAATGAATAAAAGTCGTGTGTGGAAAGTAATGAAAAAGGGTGTTGTGAAATGATGTAAATGAGTTGAACGATTATGGAAACACCGTGCACATGAATTACTGCTTGGTGAGAGTCAATGTGCCTTGAGCTCAAATGGAGAATTGTTGATATGAACTTGTGTTCCTTGAAATGAAGAATTCTTGTGATTTAATTGTTTGTGGTTGTTGTTACGAAATATGATTATCAGGTGGGATCGGGTTGCGCGCCGCAACACGAAGTAATGAGGATGATGGGTTGTGGTGATAAGGGTGGCCGAGGTAATAAGGATGGAATCTGATAATTATCACTATTGAAATGAAAATCTATGAAACTCTTGAATATGATGATGTTGAAAGGGGAAAAGGAGAGATTGTGAAACTTGTTGATTTTGGTTGTTTCTTTCCACGTACATTGATTGATCTGTTCTATTACTGTCTCTTATTCGTGTATTGTTTGATTGTACTTGGGATAAATTTTGTTCATACATACTAGTACTATTCCACAGTACTAACGTCCCTTTTGCCGGGGATACTACATTTTCTTATATGAATGTAGGTGGTTCTACAGCAGGTAATTCAGTCCACCGGCAGCAGTGCCTCCTCTCCACTCCGCAGTTGAATTGGTGAGCCCCACTTCCTCCCGGGGCCATGTGTGGTTCATGTCGCCTTCTTTTGGGTCTATTTTGTATTGTAAGGTATAGTCGGAGTCTTGTTTCCGGCAAGTATTATATGAAATTCTATCACTCGTAGAGGCTTCATAAACATAACGTGGGTATTGTACATATGTATTTTGGGTAGTGAAAATCGTGGTCCACGTGGTAGAAGTATGTGTGTTGTATGTATCTTGCAAGTATTTAGTATCATATGTCGTTAATGGTAAGAGGCAAACATGAATTTAACTGGAGTTTTATTTTAAGTCTCAAATTGGTAATTCACATGAATAAGGTATATTGGAATCACGGGTTAACGTGTGGGATAGGTGAGGAAAATCCAGGTTCACTTGACTGGGGCCACCCGGTTGAGCGCCGGTTGTGTCCCTCAATTTTGGGGCGTGACAAACTTGGTATCAGAGCCTAAGGTTTTTAAAGTGTCCTAGGATGTCTTAGAGCCGATTCTAGTAGAGACCTTCTTATCAGTGTGTTGTCGACCACATATATAATTAGGGGGCTACATCAACATTTAGGAAACACCCTTTTCATTGTTATTCTATATCGTGCGGTGAAGTGGAAAGTGAAAATATCCTTGTCTAACTCATGCATTGTTCCGAAATCTTCAGTGATGGCACCAAAGAAGAGAGCTCGACTCGGCCTAGAGGCCATTGCCACCCCAAGTATGGATGTGAATTCTGTACCCGATGGTGCGGGCGAGAGAGAATCCCCGACCTTGAATCCACCTAGCGTTTCTGTTCCAGACCAGAGTCTTCCTATTCCTGCTACGGCGGAGTGTGCTGCAACCCCTTCCGCTGATATTCCTGATCCTTCTTCGGTTCCAGCTTCAGGTCCCGGTGCTTCCGATGGGGACCTCAGGGGAGCTATTCATATGTTGAATCACTTAGTGGCCGCTCAGGCCCAAGGATGTCATGCTGCCCCTACGCCCTCTAGCGGACAGGGAGATTCCACCGATTCTAGAGTCAAGCAGTTTGTGCGGTTAGCCCCTCTAGAGTTCTCAGGTACTGATCCAGAGGCCGATCCGCAGGATGTTCTGGATGATATGTACAAGACGCTTCTGGTTATGAAGGCTACAGAGACAGAGGGGGTTGAGTTAGCATCTTACAGGCTGAGGGGATCAGCGTATTCGTGGTTCGAGATGTGTGAGAATTGTCGTGGGGAGGGAAGTCCTCTTGCGAGATGGGATGATTTTGTTGATGCTTTCATGGATCACTTCTTGACTGCCGAGACTGTGGAAGCCCGTGCTATGGAATTTGAGGTCCTCAATCAAGGTAATATGAGTGTGTGGGAGTACCACATGGATTTTGTGAGATTTTCCAAGTACTCTCCTCAGTTAGTATCGACTATGGATGCCAGAGTTCAACGGTTTGTTCAGGGCCTCAGTCCCTTGGTTATGAATGAAGCTGCTATAACTGACTTGCACTCAGGCATGAATTATGGTAAGATAGTGGGATTCTCCCTGGCCACGAAGGCTAGAAAATTGAAGATAAGGCAGAAAGGGAGAGTATTAGCATGGCTCGGTCAGCGGGCCACTCGGGGAGTTCAATTGGAGGAGGGAGACCAGTTCAGGGGAGAGGACCATCAGGGCCATCCCAGTCTTATGCTCAGTCCTCATCCAGTGCATCACCATCAGTGCACCGTTATCAGCGGAGCATTCGCTGGGGACCAGGATCAGATAGTAGGAGGCCCTATCAGTCCGGTCGTCCAGGAGGGAGGTTCTAACTGCAGAGGAGCGCTCTGTGCCCTAAGTGTGGGAGGTTCCATACCGAGCCTTGTTACCTGGATATCCCGGTGTGCTATGGGTTTTGGGTGAGAGGTCATATTCAGCGGGATTGTCGTGCGCCCAGTCAGGGTATGGGTAATGGTTTTGCTGAGCTATCCGGTTCTTCAGTCGCCGCATATTCAGTGCGTCCTCCAGCTCCAGCAGGGCGTGGTGCAGTTAGGGGTGGAGTACGAGGTAGAGGTGGACCCAGTCGCTTCTATGCTTTGAGTGGTCGCCAGAGTGCGGAGGCTTCCCCAGATGTTAATACAGGTATTCTGACTGTTCAAGCACTTGGTGTTTATGCTCTTATTGATCTAGGATCCTTTTTTTCATATGTTACCCCATTTATTGCTTCAAGTTTTGGGATAGAACCCGAACAGCTTCATGAGTCGTTCTCTGTGTCGACTCCTGTTGGTGATTCCATTACAGCCGCGCGCGTCTATAGGAATTGTGTTGTCACGGTGTGTGGTCGAGATACCACGGCCAATCTTATCGAGCTTGGGATGGTAGATTTTGATGTTATCATGGGAATGGATTAGCTTTACTCGTGCTTTGCTAAACTCAATTGTCGAACCATAATTATGAGGCTAGAGTTTCCTAATGAGTCAGTTATTGAGTGGAAAGGGAATGGTGTGGTGCCAAAGGGTAGGTTTATTTCCTACCTTAAGGCCTCAAAGATGATTAAAAAGGGGTGTGTTTATCATTTGGTCCGGGTTGCGGACACCGCTTCAGAAGTGTCTGTGCTCGAGTCTGTTCCAGTCGTGAATGAGTTTATTGAAGTATTTCCGGACGAGCTTCCAGGGATTCCGCCACATAGAGAGATCGATTTCGGGATTGATGTATTTCCAGATGTGCAACCATTATCTATTCCACCGTACAGAATGGCGCCAGCAGAGTTGAGGGAGTTAAAGGAGCAGTTGAAAGACTTATTAGAGAAGGGGTTCATTCGGCCGAGTGTGTCGCCGTGGGGCGCTCCAGTTCTTTTCGTTAGGAAAAAGGATGGGTCGCTTCGGATGTGTATTGATTATCGGCAGCTCAACAAAGTCACTATCAAAAACAAGTATCCATTTCCTCGGATAGATGATTTGTTCGACCAATTGCAAGGTGCAAAGTTTTTCTCCAAAATTGATTTACGGTCTGGGTATCACCAGTTGAAGATCAGAGAGCAGGATATTCCTAAGACCGACTTCAGAACTTGTTATGGCCATTTTGAATTTTTGGTAATGTCCTTTGGACTGATCAATGCTCCAGCGGCTTTCATGGGTCTTATGAATCGGGTTTTCAAACCGTTTCTTGACTCTTTCATGATCGTTTTTATTGATGACATCCTTGTCTACTCGCGGAGTCGGGGGGATCATGCTAATTACCTCAGGGCAACTCTGCAGACTCTTCATCAACACCAATTGTATGCCAAGTTTTCAAAATGTGAATTTTTACTGGAGTCAGTCGCGTTTTTGGGTCATGTTGTTTCCAGAGAAGGGATTAAGGTTGATCCCCAGAAGATCGCAGCGGTAAAGGATTGGCCTAGACTAACCACCCAGACAGAGGTTCACAGCTTCTTGGGTTTAGATGGATATTATCGGAGGTTTGTGGAGGTATTCTCTACCCTCGCCTCCCCATTGACTAAACTGATACAGAAAGCAACTAAGTTCCAATGGTCCGACGCTTGTGAGAAGAGCTTTCAGGAGTTAAAATCAAGATTGACTTCGGCACCGGTGTTAACTTTGCCAAAAGGCACGGAGGAATTTGTGGTTTATTGCGATGCTTCAAGGGTTGGTTTGGGATGTGTGTTGATGCAACACGGGAAGGTTATAGCCTATGCTTCCAGGATACTCAAGAATCACGAAAAGAATTATCCGACACATGATTTAGACCTCGCGGCAGTTGTGTTTGCATTAAAAATCTGGCGACATTATTTGTATGGGGTCCATGTGAACGTGTTCTCAGACCACAAGAGTCTCCAATATTTATTCAAGCAGAAGGAGTTGAATTTAAGGCAGCGACGATGGTTAGAATTTCTTAAGGATTATGATATGAACATTTTGTACCATCCAGGGAAGGCGAATGTGGTGGCCGACGCTCTCATTCGGAAGTCTATGGGTAGTTTGGCTCATTTGAAAGTACATCAGATGCCTCTAGCTCGAGAGATTTATCAATTGGCCAGTCTAGGGGTCTATATCCCGTCCTCATACGGGAAATATTATGGTGCATAATGGGGAAGAATCATCACTTGTAACGGAAGTTAAGGAAAAGCAGTGTATGGATCCAGCATTGGCGTAGTTGAAGGAGGCAGTTTTGAATAACAAGATTTCGGCAGTTTCACTCGGTAGCGATGATGGTGTTTTACGGTGCCAAGGAAGGCTATGTGTTCCTGATGTGGATAATCTTCGGGAGAGGGTAATGGAGGAAGCTCACAATTCCAGGTATTCCGTGCACCCAGGTTCTACGAAGATGTATCATGATCTCCGGGAGGTTTATTGGTGGAGCGGTATGAAGAGAGGTGTGGCAGACTTTGTATCTAAATGTCCGAATTGTCAGCAAGTGAAGGCCGAGCATCAGAGGCCCAGTGGGTTAACTCAGCTTATGGAAATTCCAATGTAGAAATCGGAAATGATCAACATTGATTTAGTGGTAGGGTTACCTCGCACTCAGCGCAAGTTCGACTCGATTTGGGTGATAGTGGATCGACTCACGAAATCAGATCACTTCTTGCTAGTCAAGTCCACTGATACTGCAGAACAGTACACTTAGTTGTATATTAAGAAAATAGTCAAGCTTCATGGTACTCCAGTTTCTATTATCTCAGATCGAGAAGCCCAGTTCACGGCTAGTTTTTGGAGGAAATTTCAGCAAGGTTTGGGTATGCAGGTAAATCTCAGCACAACTTTCCATCCGCAGACTGATGGTCAGGAAGAGTGGACTATTCAGATGCTTGAAGATATGTTACGGGCTTGTGTATTAGAATTAAAGGGTAGTTGGGATGATCATTTACCGCTTATCGAGTTTGCTTACAATAACAGCTTTCACGCTAGTATTCAGATGGCCCCATTTGAGGCATTGTACGGAAGAAGGTGTAGATCTTCGATTGGGTGGTTCGAGGTTGGTGAAGCAGAATTGTTAGGGCCAGATCTTGTGCACCAGGCGTTGGAAAAAGTCATAGTTATTCAAGAGAGGATGAAAACTGCTCAGAGCCGTCAAAAATCCTATGCGGATGTTCGTCGAAGAGAATTGGAATTCAAAGTAGATGATTGGGTATTCTTGAAGGTATCTCCCATGAAGGGAGTGATGCAGTTTGGGAAGAAAGGGAAATTGAGCCCAAGGTATGTCGGGCCATATCGGATTGCTCAAAGGATAGGCCAAGTGGCTTATAGGTTGGAGATCCATCAGCCATCATGCCAGTTGAGACTATTGAGGTTAATGAAGAATTATTGTATGAAGAGGTTCCGGTTGCTATTCTTGATAGACAAGTCCGTAGATTGAGGAACAAATAAATTGCTTCAGTTAAAGTATTGTGGCGAAGTCAGCACGTTGAGGAAGCCACGTGGGAAGCAGAAAATGAGATGAAAGAGAAATATCCCCATTTGTTTGAATAAGTCTAGTAGTGATCGTCCGAACTGTCATCTCTAAGAAAATTATATTTTATGTTCAATTTTGTGCAAAAGCACCCCATCTTCCCCTAATTGCCTTATTGTTGTAATTTCCCAATGTGTGCTAAAACTGAACCCGCTGTTACCATTTGGGTAGTGTGCAACCCTTGAGGTAAATGAAACTTTTGTGGAACTTATGTGTTAGGCAAGTGATTAATAGTAGTATAGGTTGGTAATGGTTAACTGAAATGAATATGGTGTATTGAGGTGATTAGGTTGTATGGGACTCATTAAAATGACCAAGTTATGCGCAAGAATGTGAATCATGTGCAAATTTGTGGTATAAGAAGAAAGAGCTATGTGTAGTTGTAAGAGTGATTGAATATATACAATTTGTTGAGGTAACAACGTTGCGAGCTAGTTATTGAATAACAAAAAAAATTGTGTAATGATGCTTGGAAATGTGTTTCAGGGGCTCTCTGACAGGTAGATAGGCCTAATTACAAAGGAAATTCTAGCGAAATTTTCTGAAAATATTGGAGTTAGTGAAAATCTGGAAGTTTGCATATCATGTTTTCAAAACCAAATGATTTCCAAAAATCCTCATTCGAGGACGAATGATTTTAAGGGGGGGAGGATGTAATGACCCGTAAAATTTTCTTGTTTAAAATAATGCCCGAATGAGTCCTCGAGTTGTTTTTACTGTGGAAATTTTTAAAACGGGCCTAATTTGAGTAAAAAGTACCCCGGGACTTAAAGAATAAAATTTTCCAGAAAGTAGGCGTTATGCAATGCACTATGCGATCGCATAACGTGTATGCGTACTGCATAATGGTCGCATACACGGGCAGATCACTGCCCCATTTGAGGACAACTATGCGGTCCAATATGCGACTGCATTTCTGTTATGCGGACAGCATAGCTGTCGCATTGTTGCCCTTTGATTTTTGGGAGAGAGGTTATGCGATCGCATAACATGTATGCAAACCGCATAGTGATCGCATACCTGGGCAGATTGTTTTCAATTTTTGCCCACCTGGAGGGCCATTCTACGGTCGACTCTGCGGACCGCATGTGAGGAATGCGATCGCATTCTTGACCGCATTCTTGTGTCGGGCTCCTATTTTTTTAATTTTTAAAACCCGACCCCAGTTCATTAAAACACCCCTCCTCTTCATTTTTAACTGATTTTTGAGCAAAATAGAGAGAAGGGAGAGAGGGATTCTTGAGAGAGAAAGTTCTTCTTCATAAAAAAAATGATTCTTCAAAGTCGCTCAAGCCCGGAATCTATCGAGTTAGTGTTATCTTCTTCACTCAAAGAGGTAAGTCTTCACCCCATTTTCCCCCAAAGTTCTCAGATTTTAATTAAGAATAAAACACATAGGATGGTTCTTGAAACTGAAGGTCAAACCTATGCATGCATGTGAGTAAAACTTCTTAATCTAGCAAAACGGAAAGATGGTTGGGGTAAAATTCACAAAGAAGAGGTGGTAATCTTATGGGGTCGCCTAGCGTTCGGTAAAATTCTTAAAAGAGTTCGAATTGTATGCATGATTTCCAATTCTGAGTTGAATATGTTTAATTGTGAACTAGATTGACGGTACTAGTCGGTTCAGTGATTTGTGAGTAAAAGTTAAAAAGGAATTTCGACCCCAGGTATGTATGGCTAACTTTAACCTTTGTAGAATCCTTTTGTTGGGTCCGAGCATACGGTATGTGTACCTTGTTTAAAAATATGTGAATTGATTGTTCAAACATGTTGAGACGTAAGATTCTATTCTCTGATTGTCCTAGTTGATTGCCATACTACCGTGCTATATGAGATTGTGAAAAGTGTTTTGATGTGCCTATCTTATTATGTGCAAAGCTCGTAAATGCTAGAGGGTATCGATATGAAATTATGTGTTAATGAATGAAAGAATGTTAATGTGCCCAAGTGTGGGAATGTATATAATGCCTAAAAATCGTGCGTGGAAAGTAATGAAAAAGGGTATTGTGAAATGATGTAAATGAGTTGAACGATTATGGAAACACCGGGCACATGAATTACTGCTTGGTGAGAGTCAATGTGCCTTGAGCTCAAATGGCGAATTGTTGATCTGAACTTGTGTTCCTTGTAATGAATAATTCTTGTGATTTAATTGTTTGTGGTTGTTGTTACGAAATATGATTATTAGGTGGGATCGGGTTGCGCGCTGCAACACGAAGTAATAAGGATGATGGGTTGTGGTAATAAGGGTGGCCGAGGTAATAAGTATGGAATGTGATCATTATCACTATTGAAATGAAAATCTATGAAACTCTTGAATATGGTGATGTTGAAAGGGGAAAAGGAGAGATTGTGAAACTTTGTTGATTTTGGTTGTTTCTTTCCATGTGCATTGATTGATTGGTTATATTACTATCTCTTATTCGTGTATTCTTTGATTGTACTTGGTATAAAATTTGTTCATATATATTAGTACTATTCCACAGTACTAACGTCCCTTTTGCTAGGGGCGCTACATTTTCTTATATGAATGTAGGTAGTTCTACAGCAGGTAATTCAGTCCACCGGCAATAGTGCCTCCTCTCCACTCCGCAGTTGAATTGGTGAGCCACACTTCCTCCCGGGGCCATGTGTGGTTCATGTCATCTTCTTTTGGGTCTATTTTGTATTGTAAGGTATAGCCGGAGCCTTGTTTCTGGCAAGTATTGTATGAAATCCTATCACTCGTAGAGGATCCATAGACATAACGTGGGTATTGTACATATGTATTTTGGGTAGTGACAATCGTGGTCCACGTGGTAGAAGTATATATGTTGTATTTATCTTGCAAGTATTTAGTATCATATGTCGTTAATGGTAAGAGGCAAACATGAATTTAACTGGAGTTTTATGTTAAGTCTCAAATTTCTAATTCACATGAATAAGGTATATTAGAATCACGGGGTAACGCGTGGGATAGGTGAGGCAAATCCAGATCCACTTGACTGGGGCCACCCAGTTGAGCGTCGGTCGTGTCCCTCGATTTTGGGGCGTGACAAATACCGTGAACTGTGGGCCTCCTCAAGAATCAACTCACGTAGTCCATCCACATTAGGCACACAAACACGACCCTGCATCCTCAAAACTCCATCATCTCCAATAGTAACCTGTTTGGCACCACCGTACCATACTGTGTCCCTAAGGACCAACAAATAAGGGTCGCCATACTGCCGATCTCTGATGTGCTCAAACAAGGAAGACCGAGTGACTGTACAAGCTAGAACACAGATAGGCTGTGAAATATCCAACCTCACAAACTGATTGGCCAAAGTCTGAACATCTGATGCAAGCGGTCTCTCACCGACTGGAACGAACGTAAGGATGCCCATACTCACTGCATTTCTACTCAAGGTGTCGGCCACAACATGGGCCTTCTCGGGATGATACAAGATGGTGATATCATAGTCTTTCAATAGCTCCAACCACCTCCTTTTACTCAAATTGAGATCTTTTTGCTTGGACAAATACTGAAGGCTATGGTGATCCATGAAGACCTCACACGACACATCGTAAAGATAGTGCCTCCAAATCTTCAGCGCATGAACAGTGGTTGCCAACTCTAAGTCATGGACACGGTAATTCTTATCATGAACCTTTTATTTCCACGACGCATTTTCAATCACCCTGCCATCCTGCATCAATACTGCACCGATCCCAACACATGACGCATCTCAATATTTTGTATAAGATCCTGAACCTGTGGGCAACACCATCATCGACGCTACATTCAGAGCAATCTTGAGCTTATGAAAGCTCTCTTGACACTTGCCTGACCATCTGATCGGGGCACCTTTCTGGGTCAACCTAGTCAACAGGGTTATTGCAGATATAAACCCCTCCATAAATCGACGGTAATAGCCAGCAAAACTCATGAAACTTCTGATCGTTGTGGCTAAAGTGGGTCTAGGCTAATTTTGAACTGTCTCAATCTTCTTAGGATCTACCTGAATGCCCTATGCTGATACAATGTGCCCAAAGAAAGCTATTGAATCCAACCAAAACTCGCACTTTGAAAATTTATCATATAACTGATTGTCCCTCATGGTTTGAAGTACAATCTGAAGGTGCTGCTTGTGCTCCCCTTGACTGCGGGAGTAGATCAATATAGGCGAGATGGCTTTGTGGCCACTTAAACTTGTATCGGTTTGCAAACCCGATATATGAACTTTTGGATTTCCCATTTGAACAACTCTACTTGAGAAAATGGCTATTATTAAACACATTTGACTGTTGACTATGCTTATGTGGCAATATTATAGCTTATGTGGACAATTGTGTGTTAATCACGGGTATAAAGTGCGTGAATTCGATAAAAGATAAATAATTTATAATAAAAAGAAAAAAGAAAAACTCTTTTTCTTCATGTTTCCCCCCTCCCCCTCCCCCTCCCCCTCCCTCTCTTTAACTGTCAGCCCCCATTTCCCTGCCCTCAACCCTCATCCCCGTCCATTTCTCTTCGTCTTCCTTCCCCTCTTACACTTTTATTTCAAATTAAGCCTATAATCAAAATTTTGATAAATTCCATGCCAAAGCTCCATATTCAACCACTATATCCAACTATTCTTTAATTTTTAACTATCAATCACACTTTAAAGTCTATATTACAGAAAAGTCCACTTCCATTATCATAAAAACAAACCCATTAGATCAATAAAGATGAAAGAAACAAGGTGTGATTTTTGTAGTATGAATGGGTAAAAAGAAATTGAAAAGCAAACAATGTTCACCGCTTTTTGATTTGTTAAAATTATTTGTAAATTTGTTGGAATGCATCGGGTCTGATTTCATTCCTGGTAAAAATTATTTGTTGTTTCCTGATTATTTTAATCTTTCTGATTTTTGGACGTGGTATATTTGTCTATGAGTTTTGGCAAATTTTTTCTCTATGAGTTTTAGTGGTAAAAGTCGAACTTGAACGTTTTGCAGACGAATCTTATTTTGTAGGTGAGAAGATGATAAAATAATTAAAGTGAAAGGTTTTAGGTGGGAGAGAAAAATGACAACTGATGATTCCCAATTCTTGAAGGTTTTTTCCGGCAGGTTCCGATGGAGTGTAAGGGATATGTGCAGAAATATTAATGTGGCTATGAACGAATGGAAGATGTGGTTACACAAAATACTAAATTAAATCCATGTCAGCAACAATTGAACAACATGCACCCTCACAAGTGTTTATTAGTAGCCGTTTTCTCAAGTAGAGGTGTTCAAATGGAAAATTCAAGAGTTCATATATCGGGTCTGCAAATCGATACAAGTTCAAGTGGCCATGAAACCATTTCGACGACAATATATAATCAATAAACACAATCACAAATGACTCCAAATAAGGCTTGAACATTCGGTTCATCAAATCCATAAATGGTGATGGGGCATTTGTCAACCCAAAGGACATCACTAGAAACTCATAATGCTCGTACCTAGTCCGAAAAGTTATCTTAGGGACATCAGATGCCCTAATCCTCAACTGATGATAGCCAGACCTCAAATAAATCTTCAAAAATACCTTGGCACTCTGAAGTTGATAAAATAAGTCACCAATCCTCGGTAATGATACTTGTTCTTGATGGTGACCTTGTCCAACTGCCGATAATCTATGCACAGATTCATCGGTCCATCCTTCTTCTTCACGAATAACACAGGTGCACCCCAAGGCGAGACACTAGGTCTACTGAACCCCTTATCAAGAAAATCATGCAACTGCTCCTTCAATTCTTTCAACTATGGTGGGGCCATACGGTATAGCAGAATAGAGATGGGCTGAGTGCTCGGAGCCTAATCAATACAGAAATCAATATCCCTGTCGGGTGGCATCCCCAGCAGGACTGCACGAAACATCTCTGGAAACTCACGAACAACTGGTACTGAATCCATGGAAGGAACCTCCGCACTAGAATCATCGACATAAGCCAAATAAGCTAGACACCCCTTCTCGACCATATGAGGAGCCTTCAAATAAGAGATAACCTTGTTGGTAGAATGGCCAGAACTCCCACTCCACTCTAATCGAGGCAACTCCGACAAGGCTAAGGTCATCATCTTGGCGTGACAATCCAATATAGCATGATAAGGTGACAGCCAATCTATGCCCAAAATGACATCAAAATCGACCATATCGAGAAGTAGAAGATCTACGCTAGTCTCAAGACTCCCAATAGTGACCACACATGAACGATTGATGCGTGGCTAGAATTCATGATTTTAAGCATTATATACCTTGCATTTTATGTGTTTTAATGATAAAAATACACGTCATGTGTGCCTAATGGAGTTTATTTAATGTGCAGGTGAGTTGGAATTGGAATCCGAGCTAAATGGGAGCATAAACGTCGGAAAATACGTGCAAGAGTCGAAAAGGAGCGGTCCGGGACAAGCCTGGCGTTAGCCAGGCGTTAGACCCAAAACGCCAGGGGTTGCCTGGCGTTACCCAAGCGTTAGACCCATAACGCCAGGGGGTGCCTGGCGTTATCCAGGCATTAGACCCCTAATGCCAGGGTGCCTATTTCGGTAAAGTCCGAGTTTTAAAGGTTTTTAAGTGTTTCCAAGCCAGGATAGGAGTCTCTTAGATGGGTAGGGTTTATCCCAACCGTATAAATATACCCAAGAACACATCATGATGAGGAGGAGACGATTTTAGGATCAAAATACACGCACAGAATCATTGAAGGAGCAAGGATTATCAGTTTTCTTCATTTTTATTCAAGTATTTGCAGTTCATGCACACTTATGCAATTGTTTGATCATACCATGAGTGGCTAAACACCCATTGTTCTAGGGTTGTGGTTTAGCCATAAATATTGTCATTCAACATTAATTTAACTTTGAATATAGTTTACT
>ML313236.1:0-15315 GCA_005239505.1 Nicotiana paniculata
CTGCGGATCTTAGTAGTTGAGGACGGTCTGGGCCAACTCTGTACCGCCTCCACCTTCTTTGGACCTACATTGATCCCATCCAAAGACACCACATGGCCTAGGAATTCCACAGAATCAAGCAAAAATTCACACTTAGAAAACATGGCATACAACTTCTTCTCTCTCAATGTCTGAAGCACGGTCCTCAAGTGCTGCTCATGGTCCTCCTAGGACCGAGAATATACCAGAATGGCATCAATGAACACAATGAAGAAACCATCAAGATAAGGCCAAAATATGATGTGCATTATGTGAGTGAAGGCTGTTGGGGCATTGGTCAGCCCAAATGACATAACAAGGAACTCATAGTGCCCATATCTGGTCCTGAAGGCAGTCTTCGGGATATCCGGCTCCCGAATCTTCAACTGATGATAACCTGAACGCAGATCAATCTTGGAGAACACCCTAGCACCCTGTAACTAGTCAAATAGATCATCAATGCGAGCAAATGGGTACCTGTTCTTCATTGTCACCTTATTCACCTGTCGGTAGTCAATACACATAAGCATTGAGCCATCATTTTTCTTCACAAATAATACTGGAGTGTCCCAAGGTGATACACTGGGCCTGATGAATCCCTTTTCAAGCAACTCCTGTAACTGCTCCTTCAACTCCTTCAACTCAGGAGGATCCATGCTATAAGGAGGAATGGAAATGGGCTGAGTGCCGGCAACAAGTCAATGCCGAAATCAATGTCTCAAACGGGCGGCAAACCCGGAAGATCAGCTGGAAATACATCAGGATAGTCCTTGACAACTGGAACTGACTCAACTGTAGGGGTCTCAGCACTAACATCTCTCACATAAACCAAATATGCATCACACCCCTTTTCAACCATCCGTTGAGCCTTAATAAAAGAAATGACTCAGCGGGGAGTATACTCTAAGGAACCTCTCCACTCTAACCTCGGTAATCCTGGCATATCCAGCGTCACGGTCTTGGCGTGACAATCAAGAATAGCATAGTAGGGATACAGCCAGTCCATACCCAATATAACATCGAAATCTACCATACTGAGTAGTAATAAATCAGCTCTGGTCTCAAAACCACTGATAGCAATCAAACATGACTGATATATGCGGTCCACAATAAGAGAATATCCCACCGGAGTAGAAACATAAATGGGGAAACTCAAAGGAACCTGAGATATCCGTATATGTGAAGCAAAATAAGAAGACACATATGAATATGTGGAGCCTGGGTCAAATAATACCGATGCATCCCTATGACAAATGAGAACAATACATGTAATGACTGAATTTGAAGCAACGTCCTCAGACTGGGTTAGAAGATCATAGTACCTAGACTGGCCTCCCCCTTTAGGGCGACCTCGACCTCCCCGACCTCCACCTTAAGCTGCCTGAGGTGGTGCGGTAGCAGCTGGGGCTGGAAGAATAGCTGGAGGACCTCATAGAAGACGTGGGGCCTGATAAGTCTGAGGGGGTGCACCCTGATAAGTCTGAGATGGTGCGCCCCTCCTCACTCTGAGGAAATATCTGATCATATGACGAGGGTCACCACACTCAAAGCAAACCCTCGGAGGATGTGGCGGCCGCTGCTAACTCTAAACTGGCATGCTGGACTGGCCAGTGATAGCACCTCGAGCAGGAGGCACCTGAGATACTGGTGGTGCATAATAAGGCTCCTGATGTCTAGGAGGAGATGGAATACCACTGGTTTCTAGGATATTTGTTGACCCATGTCACTGCATAGTTTTGAAGATTGACAAAAGGCTGACCAGTTGAATCAGGTCCATCAGAGCACACATACTTGACCTGACGAGTTGGCACACAAACCTTATATGCATAGGAGATGAATGCGATTGTGAAATATCAATGAACAAGAAGGGTATCTTCTAATGTGAAAAGGTTGCAAATTGATGAAAGAATAGAAGTCGAATTCAGCAAGGACAGAAATGAAGGAAGGAAGTTGAGTTTGATAAGAACTTCTTCTCCCAAGTAGATTTGAACTGGAATTGGACGACAAACTCAACGACTGACTCTATAAATACTTGATGTATTTCTGCTGAAAAAATGAGGAACGCATAAAGCTGAAGTGAATCAAAGTCTGAAAGAAAAATTCCCAGAGATATTTTGCAAGCAAAATTACTGTGCGATGCAAAGGCTACAGTTCAACTAAAAGAACCAGTTTCATCAGATTGATTATTGAGTCTAGTTGATTGTAGTAGGAGCTTTAATATTGTATCTTTACACTTTGCAATTGTAATAGGTATGTATTGATCAAGTTAGAGTTAACTTGAGGTGTGTAGAAATTGGCTAGGGGCTAGTGACTATAAAGGGTTAGAGTTAATCCTTAGGATTGCAAAAGAGGTTATTTTGTAAGTCCATTTGGCTCAGAGTTTTTAGTGAAGAGTTGAGCAAATCCTACTGAGGAGTAGGTCGTGGTTTTTTCACCTTTTGAGCCAGATGTTTTCGACATAAAAATCTCTGTGTTTTTACATTATTGCTTCTTATTATTCCGCAACAGTAGTAGTTGGAACACCAAGAAGAACCAAGTTCTTCTACTGAGACAGCACTCGAAAATTGGGTACCACAGAAAGTAACCTATCTTCTTGTGTGGTATTGAAGTCTAAAACATCAATTGGTATCAGAGCAGGTTATCCTTGAAAGGCTAACACCTTGGAGAAGATCAAGATGAGTGCACCACCTAGAAATTGGGAAGGTCAATCAATTGCAAGGCCACCACTCTTCAATGGCCAGTACTACTCATGGTGGAAAAATAGGATGAAGGATCACCTAATTGGAGAAGACTATGAAATCTGGGACATA
Source organism: Nicotiana paniculata (assembly GCA_005239505.1). Lineage (NCBI taxonomy): Eukaryota > Viridiplantae > Streptophyta > Magnoliopsida > Solanales > Solanaceae > Nicotiana > Nicotiana paniculata. The sequence goes on from ML313236.1 coordinate 2,829, forward strand.
GTCATTGATGGTCCTCTAGCCACCATGATGAAGATTTCTAAAGGTGTAGATATACCAAAGACAAGAGTTGATTGCACTACTGAGGATCTACAGAAATGAGAGAAGAATGCAAAGGCCAAAAAGTGGCTAGTATGTGGACTAGGTCCAGACGAGTACACCAGAATCCAAAGTTGCACCATTGCCAAAGAGATTTGGGACACCTTGCAAGTAACCCATGAAGGAACACCTCAGGTAAAAAGGTCAAGAGGTACTCTACTATTCTCTCAGTATGAAAACTTCACTATGAAATAAGGAGAGACTATTCAAGAGATGTACACAAGGTTCACAACCTTGACTAATGAACTGAAGTCTCTTAGAAGAATCATTCTTGAAGAGGACAAGGTTGAAAAGATCCTAACAAGGGTCTTGCCTATTTCTTGGGAAAGCAAAATCGCTGTTATCCAGGAATCTAAGAATCACTGAGGGAGCAGATCTGGAAGATAATGAGATGGCCATGATCACCAAAGAATTCAGAAACTTTCTCATGAGGAAGAAAGGCATCTCTAGAGGAGGAAACTACAACAAAGCAAAGGCTCTAGAAAGACCAACCAACGAGGATGCTATAAATGTGGTAAGACTAACCATGTCATTAAAAACTGTCCTCGGTGGGAAGTAGAGTGGAAAAAGGAAAGATATAAGAGAAGGAATAGGAGGAAGGAACAGGTTCAACCCAAGACAACCACAACAAAGGCTATGGTTGCTGCTTGGGGGGAAAGTTCAGATGAAGAATCAAAAGATGGGTAGACTGAAGATCAGACGCTCGTGGAAATTGGAGAATCTGACAAGGAATCACATGAAGAACCAAGAGGTAAGTATCTCTCATCTTAAAAACAAAGTAAATTTCCTATCTAAGGAAAAACTCTCTGAGTTGCTACTTGATTTCATAGATGATTCTGAGGAAACAACCAAAGAGAAGGATCAACTACCTAAAGAATATGCAATGCTAAAAGCAAAATGCATAAACCTGGAAATCAGAGTCAATGAATCTAAAAAGAAAAATACTGACTTGTTAAACCAGGTTCATTCTCTTGAAACTGAGATTCTAGAACTAAAATATGAAAACTTAAAGCTAAAACTAGGATCAAGTAAAAAGGTTGTTGATCATTCTCATATCATATTAGAAGAAAACATAGGAAAATTAAAATATAATATGTATGACAAGGACGAACAAATAAGAACTCTTAATGAACAACTTGGCAAAGTCAAACATGAATTAGATTGAACCTGTAAATGGAATAAATCCTCTGACGCCCTGATATGGCTTCAAGAGAATCATAGTAGCAACAGGAGAGGGATTGGCTTTGGAAGTCAATTGCCCAAGTGGGATCCCAAAAACAAGTATCTCAATCTTCATGAGAATAAAATCTGTACCCATTGTGGTAAGACTGGACACTACAAATATGAGTGTATTGCAAAAGAGCAAGCCAGTCGAAAAAAAGAGAGGTTTGTAAAAGGAAAAAACTGGCTACCAAATTGGGCCAGGAAAAATTTTATTCATCCATTCTCTCATAGAAAAGGACCCAAACTAGTTTGTCTTAAAACTAACCCCTGATTCTTTTGTAGGTTCAAGTGAGAGGAGGCAGCCAAATTTGGTATTTGGATAGTGGCTGCTCAAAGCATATGACTGGGAACATGGAACAGTTCCTTTCACTTGAAAGTCTCAAATGAGGAAATGTCTCCTTAGGAAACGGAAGAAAGGTGAAATTATTGGGGTTGGTAAGGTAGGTAATGATGAAACACGATCCATTGAACATATGTATCTAATAGATGGCTTGAAATATAGCTTGATCAGTGTATCACAACTGTGTGACAGAGGTAACCTGGTTGCTTTAACTTCCACAAAATGTTTTGTGATTAACCTGCTTACTGACAGGATTGTTTTGCAGGGAAAAAGAATGAATAACATCTATGTCATAAGGAGAGGAGTCTAGACCTAAGAATCACTGAGGGAGTAGATCTGGAAGATAATGAGATGGCCATGATCACCAAAGAATTCAGAAACTTTCTCATGAGGAAGAAAGGCATCTCTAGAGGAGGAAACTACAACAAAGCAAAGGCTCTAGAAAGACCAACCAACGAGGATGCTATAAATGTGGTAAGACTGACCATGTCATTAAAAACTGTCCTCGGTGGGAAGTAGAGCGAAAAAAGGAAAGATATGAGAGAAGGAATAGGAGGAAGGAACAGGTTCAAATCTATTCAAATCGATTGCATAATGTAAATATCACTTCAAGGGAACAAAATAGCTAATTATTTCTAAGCTAATACGCGAAATTATGAAATTCTCCCAAAAAGTCCCCCGGGCCCACATCTCGGAATCGGGTAAAATTTTATATTTCCCGAACACCCATTCGCTCATGATCCCACTCGACCAAGAATCAAAAAAATGAGACGTCTAAATCTCCCTAAATCCTCATATCTCTACTTGGGGAAGTTTCATCCCAGTTTCATGGTTTTTCATCCAATTTCATTGATTAGATTGAGGAAATTGATAGAGATTATTGATATACAAATGGATTAAGGTTAGAAAACGTTACCCATGATTCTCCTCTTGAAATCCCACTAAAAATTGCCAAGTCCCCAGCTCACAATCAATTTTGGAATTATGAATTTCAAACCCTCGGATTTCGGTATAACCAGCCCAGATGTTTCGCACCTGCGACACTGGGATCGCACCCACGGTGCCGCACCTGCGGAAACACAATCGCAGGTGTGGAAACTCATTAAAATACTCGGGGTCGCACCTGCATTTTGCGGGTCGCAAGTGCTGCCCCGCACCTACAGATACTCTTCCACGCCTGCTAGTCGGACCAGCCTAAGCTACGTCCGCACCTACGCGCACCCCCTTCGCACCTGCGGAAATACCATCGCAGGTGCGAGACACCAGAACCGGAATGGTTCAGCTGCTCTTAAAGTCCCAAATTCACTCGTTGAGCATCCGAAACAACCCCAAGGCCCCAGGGACCCCAACCAAACCTACCAACTGACCCTAATACCTTGTTCAAACTTGGTCGAGCCTTAAATTTCTAGAATTCACATCTGATGCCGAAACATGTCAAAACTCATCCGAATGACCTCAAATTTTTCACACATGTCACAAATGACATTACGAACCTGCTTCCGCTTTCGGAATTCCATTCTAAGTCCGATATCAAAATTTCACCTATCGGCCGAAATCGCCAAAATTCTAACTTTCGCCAATTCAAGCCTAAATCCACAACCGACCTTGAAACACATTCTGAACATGGTTATAATCCTGAAATCACCCAATGGAGCTAACGGAGTTGACCGAATTCCATTCCGGATCCATCTTCATACGGCTCTAGCTACGGCTAGATTTCTAAAGTTAAATTCCACATTTATGGACTATGTGTCCAAAATCACCCCGGATTTCATCACTCAACGCTCTGACAAGTTCCAATAACATAAATAGACAAGGGAGAAGCGGTTAATAGGGGATCGAGGTGCTAATTCTTAAAACGACTGACCGGGTCGTTACACTATTCTTTTCCGGACAACATATTTTGTATATTCTACTAAGTTGCCCATATTCTTGTGACACTAGATCTTGGCATGTATTAGTAGAGTTGTGCTTTTTGGGTTTTTTTTTACGATTATGAACATTTCTACATGCTTCACTTATTAATTTAAAACGGTCTCGTCAAATCTTTTAAGTTAAGGAAAAATCAATATATGGGAAATGTGTTAAAACGGGAATGTTATTAAGTTATTCGTTGTCGGCTTGTCTAACAACAGTGCTGGAAGCCATCACGGCCTGATATGAAATTGGGTCATGACAACATGGTATTAGAGCACTAGGTTCACGTAGGTCTCACAAGTTATGGGTAGATCTAATAGAGTCTTGTGGATCGGTGCGGAGACGTTCGTACTTATCTTAGATAGGATATAGGATGTTAGGAAACTACTTTTTATTCATATCTTATCGTGAAGTTGATGGTATACTAAGTTTCTTCCTTCTATTCTCTCACAGATGGTGAGAACGCGTGCAGAAGACATTCCTGACCTGGGTGGAGCTACTCCTCATGTTGCTAGAGGCCGAGGCAGAGGCTAGAGCAAGGCACCGGCCCGAGGTAGGGGCGAGGACGTCCCAAAGTTACCCTAGTTGCACCACCAATGGATCTAGTGGAGGATCATATAGTTGAGGAGTAGGGTGAGATGCCTGCAGCAGAGTCAGCGTCGACCTATTTCATGACAGCACCGGGCTTCCAGGAGGTCATGGGTCGTATGCTATGGTTCATGGATTCTATGACCCAGGACGTTTTACTTCCAGCAGACCCGACCACATCTCAGGCGGGAGGGGAAGCACAGACCCCTACTGCTTAGGCTCATGTGCTTGCAGACGCTGTATATCATACCCTAGGCACTCTTCCCGTGGGCGGAGCCCAGCTAGTCGCAGCAGTTTCACCTGAGCCTAGACTAGTCGCAGAAGATTTTGGACAGATGGACTAGGCTTCACCCTCCGGTCTTTGGGTGTGAGCGGAATGAGGATCCTCACGACTTTATTGATAGGTTCTGGGACATACTGCACAACATGAGGATATTGGAGTCTCATAGAGTGGATTTAACTACCTTTTAGTTGGAGGGCAGAGCATGCAAGTGGTGGAAGTCTTATCTTTTTGGTAAACCAGCAGATTCTCCTCCCATGACATGGGACCAGTTCATACGCCTATTCTTGGACAGGTATATTCCACCCTCTCAGAGGGAAGAGTTGTGATTCCATCTTGAGCAGCTCTAGCAGGGTCAGATGACCGTGATCGATTATGAGGCGAGGTTTTCTAAGATATCCCGCCATGCACTCATGATACCCTCTATTAAGGCATAGCGAGTGCGGAGTATTGCTAGGTTGCACTCAGGTATTCAAGCTAGAATGGCCGAGAGGTAGAGGTGGGGACTTCCTAACAGCTAGTAGTGGAGATTTCTCGGAGGATCGAGGGCTATCGTTAGAGGGGTAGGGAGCATATGCAGCAGGACAAGAGGGTCTGTTAATGCGGGAAGTTCAGAGGTGCCCCAGCTGTGGGAAAGGGTCGGTTCAGGAGGGTCAGCCCAGTATGCCCCCATATTCAGCACCGCCGTCTCCACAGGGTGCACCAATGTGACCCTATTTCAGCGCTATGCCGGAGAGTTCTTGCCGACCTCCAGCTATTTAGGGTCCTTCCAGTGGATACTCCAGTCATCATAGTTCTTCTAGTGCTTACTTCAGTGCCATGTTAGAGAAATCATATCGCCTACCAGCTATTCAGGGTTGTTCCGGTGAGTATTCAGGCCATCAAGGCCAGACGTCAAGACAGCAGGTCACGTCATCGAGAAGTTGTTTTCAGTGCGAGGATCTTAGTCATGTGCGGAGATTTTGCCTTAAGCTTCGAGGCAAGGCAGTACAGTAGGGTCAGAAGCCCATGATTACAGCTCCAGTAGTCGCACCAACTATCCGGCCATCTAAAGGCGGAGGGCAAGCGGTTAGAGGTCGTCCTAGAGGTGGAGAACAGGTAGGCAGAGGCTAGTCAGGTGGTGCTCCAGCCAGATTTAAACCTGATGCAGTGGCCTCAGATGCCGTGATCACAGGTATTATCTCTGTCTGCGGTAGAGATGCTTCAGTATTTATTTGATCCAGGATCTACCTATTCATATGTGTCATCCATGTTTGCTCATTCTATGGATATTCCTCGGAGTCTTTGGGTACTCCTATTTATGTGTCCGCTCCCGCGGACGATTCTGTTGTTTTGGATCGGATATATCGGCCCTGTTTGATTACATTGTGTGGATATGAGACTAGGGCAGATCTTCTGTTGCTTGATATGACTGATTTTAAGGTCATCCTGGGCATGGACTGGCTATCTCCATATCACAACATCCTTGATTTCCATGCCAAGACTGTTACCTTAGCGATGCCAGAGTTACCGAGGTTAGAGTGGAAGGGTTCATCTGTTAGTACATCTAGTCAGGTTATATATTTTATGAAGGCTCGACACATGGTCGAGAAAGCTTGCTTGGCTTATCTATCCTATGTTCGGGATACTACCGCAGAGTCTCAAACGATTGATTCAGTGCCAGTAGTATAGGAGTTCGCTGATGTGTTTCCTTCTGACCTTCTAAGCATGCCGCCAGATTGTGATATTGATTTCTGTATTGACTTAGCTCCAGGCACTCAGCCTATATAGATCCCACCGTATCGTATGGCTCTGAAAGAGTTGAAGGGGTTAAAGGAACATCTTGAGGAGTTGATATCAAAGGGGTTTGTCAGGCCGAGTATATCACCTTGGGGTGCACTGATGCGTGGCTATAATTCATGGTTTAAAGCATTATGTGCCTTACATTTTATGTGTGTTGATGATAAAAATACACGTCATATGTGCATAATGGAGTCTATTTCATGTGTGGGTAAATTTGAGATAGAAGCCGAGCTAAATGGATGCATAAACGTCAAAAATACGCTCAAGAGTCGAAAAAGAGTGACCCAGGCTATAGTCGGGCGTTTGGGGCTTAAAGTCAGGCCTGCCCAGGCTATAGCTAGGCGTTTGGGGCTTAAAGTCAGGCCTGCCCAGGCTATAGTTGGGTGTTAGAGCCCTAAAGCCAGGCCTTCCCAGGCTATAGCTTGGCGTTTTGGGCTTAACGTTTGGGGTCCCTGGTCCGGTCCAATCCAAGTTTTGAAGGTTTTAAGTGCTTCCCGGTTTGAATAGAAGTCTCCTACACGTTTAGGGTTTGTCCCAAACTTATAAATAGACCCANGATCAGTTGTAGATTTGTGACTCAGATATTCCGAAGACTGCCTTCCGTACTAGATTTGGACATATGAGTTTCTAGTGATGTCCTTCGGCTTGACTAATACCCCAGCGGAGTTTAAGGATTTGATGAACAGGGTGTTCAGGACTTATATTGATTCCTTTGTTATTGTCTTTATCGATGACATCTTGATTTACTCACATAGCATAGAGGAGCACGAGCTGCATTTGAGAGTGGTGCTTCAGACCTTGAGGGAACAGAAGTTATATGCTAAGTTCTCCCAGTGGGAGTTTTGGCTGGATTACGTGGTATTCTTGGGGCATCTGGTATCAGGCGAGGGTATTAAGTTGGATCCTAAGAAGATTGAGGTAGTTCAGAGTTGGCCTCGTCCTACTTCGGCGACTGGGATCGGGAGTTTCCTGGGGTTAGCAGGTTATTATCGCCAGTTTGTGGAGGGCTTTTCATCTATTGCAGCACCTTTGAACAAATTGACCCAGAAGGGTGCTCCATTCCGTTGGTCTGAGAGCTTTCATAAGCTCAAGACGTCTTTGACCGCAGCACCAGTTCTAGTGTTGTCTTCCGGTTCGGGGATGAATACAGTTTATTTTGATGCTTCATGTGTTGTCTTGGGTTTTGTAATGATGCATGAGGGACGAGTTATTGCATATGCTTCACGTCAGCTGAATCCCCATGAGAAGAATTATCTTGTGCACGATTTAGAGTTGGCCGCGATTATTCATGCTCTTAAGATTTTGAGGAACTATTTATATGGAGTGTCTTGTGAGGTTTACACCGATCATCGCAGTTTGTAGCATTTGTTCAAGCAAAGAGATCTTAATTTGAGGCAACGTAGATTTCTTGATCTACTGAAGGATTATGACATCACCATTCTTTATCACCAGGGCAAGGTGAATGTAGTATCGAATGCCTTGAGCAGGAAGGCAGAGAGTATGGTTAGTTTGGCATTCATTTCAGAGGAGGAGAGGTCGCTAGCCTTGGACATTCAGTCTTTGGCTAACAGACTTATGCGGTTGGATATTTTAGAGCCTAGAGTTCTTGCATGTGTTGTTGCCTAGTCTCCACTATTGGGGCAGATCAAGGCTCGACAGTTTGATGATCCGCACTTGGCAGTTCTTAGAGAGACGGTACTAAGGGTGGTTCCAAGGAGGTTTCTATTGGAGAGGATGGTGTTCTGTGACTCCAAGGTCGTCTATGTGTTCCCAACGTCGATGACTTGAGGGAGACGATTCTAGAGGAGGCACACAGTTCTGTGTATTCCATCCATCCAAATGCAACAAAGATGTATCGTGACCTGAGACAATATTATTGGTGGCGGCGGATGACGAAGGACATATTTGAGTATGTAGCTAGTTGCCTAAATTGCTAGCAGATTAAGTACGATCACTAGAGGCTAGGAGGCCTACTACAACATATCACTATACCTGAATGGAAGTGGGAGCGCATTACTATGGACTTCGTAGTTGGGTTTCTGCGGACCTTGCGGAAGTTTGACGCGGTTGGGTTCATTGTAGACAGGTTGACCAAGTCGGCACACTTCATTCTAGTTGCAACTACTTATACTTCAGAGAGGTTGGCCCAGATTTATATTTGGGAGATAGTTCGGTTGCACGATGTGCCTGTTTCCATCATATAAGATAGTGGCCCTCAGTTCACTCCGCATTTCTGGAGAGCCGAACAGAGTGAGTTGGGGACCCGTGTAGAGCTCAGCACTGTGGTTCCATCCATAGACCAGCAGGAATTTAGAGTGGACAGTTCAGATCTTGGAGGACATGCTCAGAGCATGTGTGATTGACTTTGGGGGATAGTGGGACCAGTTCTTTCCTTTGGCTGAGTTTTCTTACAGCAACAGTTACCAGTCCAGCATCGAGATGGATCCATTCGAGGGTTTATATAGTCGGTGATGTCATTCTCCCATTGGGTGGTTTGAGACCGATGAGGCTAGGTTGTATGGTACTGATTTGGTGAAGGATGTTTTGGAAAAGGTAAAGTCAATTCAGAAGCGACTCCACACAGCACAGTCCCGATAGAAGAGTTACGCGGATCGGAAGGCGCGTGACTTATCATTCATGGTGGGCGAGAAAGTCCTCTTGATAGTCTCACCAATGAAGGGGATCATGAGGTTTGGGAAGAAGGGAAAGTTGAGCCCAAGGTTTATAAGCCCATTCGAGGTGTTGAGGCGAGTTGGGGAAGTTGCTTATGAGCTTTCCCTACCTCCCAGTCTATCGAGAGTTCATCTGGTTTTCCACGTGTCGATGCTCCGGAGGTATCATCCTGACTTGTCGCATATGTTAGACTTAGCACGATTTAGTTAGATGAGAGTATGGTTTATGAAGAGGAGCCATTTGCCACTGTTGATAGGCAGGATTGCTAGTTGAGATCCAAGAGGATTTCCATGGTGAAAGTCCAGTGGAGGGTCCAACCAGTCGAGGAGGCAACTTGGGAGTCCGAGAAGGGCATGCGGAGTAGATATCCTCACTTTTTCAGCACTCTAGGTATGATTCTAGACCCATTCGAGGACGAACGTTTGTTTAAGAGGTGGAGAATGTAACGACCCGATCAGTCATTTTGCTTTCTAAAACCCCGTTCCCCTAAATAAGACTCCTCATATGTGCTTTTACTATTTTATGACTTGCGGGTATGGTTGATTTGAGACTTGAAATCGGAACAATTGGTTCCTTAAGTTGGCCTAAAATTCTAAGTTTGACTTCGGTCAAAATTTTGAATACACGACCTTGGAATCGGGATTTGACGGTTCCAATAGGCTCGTATGATGATTTCGGACTTGGACGTATGCTCGGTTTGGGTTTTAGATGACCCGGGAGCATTTCGGCGACTAACATCAAAAGTTGGTTCTTGAAGTTCTTTAAAATTTGGTTTGGAACGGGTTTTGGTGATATCAAGGTCCAAATGGAATTTCGAGTCCGGGAATATTTTCGTGTCATTTTAGAGTTGCACGCAAAATTTGGTATCAATCCGAGTAGTCTAAGTACGTTTCGGCGTATTTCGAGTAAATAGAAGAACTTGAAGTTCATAAGTTTAAATCAATTGATTTTGGGGTGAGATTCTTAGTTTTAATTTTGTTTCGGGCGTTCCGAGAGTGCGAACGAGTCCGTTTATGATTCCAGACTTGTGGGTATGTTCGGGCAGGGCTCCGGGGGCCCCGAGTGTCGATCGGACGAGGCTCAGACCAAGTTGGGAGCTGAAGCAACAGCTGAAGCTCCCCAGATCTATCATAATCACACCTGCGCTTGGCTAGCCGCAGGTCCGAGCTCGCAGGTGCAAACCACGAGCCCCAGAATCAAGGAATCAAGGGCTGCCAACGAACCGCAGATATGGAAGATTTGGCTCACCTGCGCAACCGCAAGTGTGAGAGCCTCGACCACAGGTGCGGAAAGGCTCGCAGAAGCGGCCTTTTGTATCCACATAAGCGGAGCCTGGCCAGGCAAGGGAGGAGCACAACTGCGAGGCACTTGCCGTAGGTGCGATAACGCAGATGCGGCCAAGGCACAGCAGGTGCAAAAATCGCTGCGAAGTGAGGGTTCATTTAATACGGGACTTAGGCATTTTTGCTCATTTCTTACACTTCTTGGAGGCGATTTTGGAGTTGGTTAGAGAGGGCTTTCCATCAACTAATTGAGGTAAGTAATTCCTACCAAATTTGAGTTAAATACATAGCTTATGGGTAGATTATAACATGAAAATTGGTAGAAATCATGAGTTTAGATGAAAAAACCTAGGGTTTAATTAAAATGGGATTTTACCACGAAAATGGTTATGGAACTTAATAAAAATCACATATTTAGGTTCCTAATGTTATGGGTAACAACTTTCTTCAAATATTTCTTGATTCCGGGCACATGGGCCCGGGGGTAAATTTTAGGAATCTTGTATTTTGGGTTGGGTAATCACTTTAATAGTGGGGATATGAACTTGGGCCATAGATTGATTAATTTATATAATGTTTGACTAGTTTCGAGTCGTTTGGCACCGAATTTGGAGGTTTGATCACATTCTTGTGTCAGGAAGTGAGCCTTAAGACGAGGTAAGTCTCCTTTATAACCTTGTAAGAGGGAAATCTCCGCATAGGAGAATTAACTAATATATGTGACTATTTGTGGGGGCTTACGTACGTACGAAGTGGCGAGAGTCCGTGCGTAGCTACTATTCATGCTAAATTCGGGTAGTCTAGGACCCTTATCATGCTATACTTGAAATAATTGCGCCTTTACTTGTCAACTAAAATGCTTAAATAATAATTCCATAAGTTGTAAAAGGATTCCAAAAGGAGAATTCTTCACTCATTTGAGGTTATGAATAGAACACTTAACTGTTATTGAAAAACTTGTGTTTCTTCGAGTGTTTTTCTATTGTGAGGGGGCGGAGCGCCTTGGCATATTAAATAGATGCATCTATATTTTGCGTCGTTCGACCCTTGGAAATGCACATTTAAATATTATTGTGTTGGTTTAGGTCGTACGACCTCGGCATTATTTGCGCATGTTAACTCTTGGAAATAATAATTGTGAAAAAGATATCTATCATCTTTTGTTGTTGAGTTTTAGTAAATTTATTGTAATCCATGCTTATTCATGATTTTGATTTATTATCATTAGCCTTAGTAAGTGTCAGGTTGACCCCTCGTCACTATTTCTTCGAGGTTAGACTTGATACTTACTGGGTACATATTATTTTATGTACTCACGCTACAGTTATGTACTTAACTGTGTAGGATCGGAGGCAGGTGCATCTGGATACGCATCCGGCGCGCATCCTTGATCTAGGTTCGAGATTCCACGGTGAGCTTCCCTTCCGATCTGTTCTACAGCATCCCGGAGTCTCTTTTTTATTTTGCTTCTGTCTATTCTTTTTCGGGCAGTAGGATACACATCTTTTGTATATTCTACTAAGTTGCGCATGTCACACCTCCTTTTTCCGACACAGGGTTGGATATGGGAGTTTTTCCAATTTAAGTGACATTATTCGGATTTGGGATTTATTTATTAGTTTCAGAGTCGCCACCCGGATTTTTTTTACGGTGTTCTGGGACACCATTTATTTATTGAAATCCCAAACCGAGGAAATTTTGACTCTGTTTTGATTTGTCTGCAACCAGAAATCCGAGTAAGGAATTCTGTTAACCCCGGAGAAGGTGTTAGGCATTACCGAATTCTTTGGTTTTAGCACGGTCGCTTAACTATTAATATTTGGCCCAGTTATTTGATTATTTACATATTTTTTTTAAAACCTATTGTGCACTTTAGCCTTTTCGCTTTTAGCCGCTTTTAATATTTATGGATTTATCTTGAAACAAGTCACGATGGCGTGCACTTGTTCGTTTTTGGACACATTGTAATTTCGCCACATGAAATGCGCCCGCAATTACAACGCGTGATTTTTATTATTGTTCCGAGTCAAGTCGGGGACATGAGTTGTCGCTCCCGCATGTTGGTTAGGTAGCTTTGGTATGATATTTGATTTTTTATCCAAGTTTCGAATTAAGGGTATCCATTTTACCTAGAGGATCTCCTAAACGGTATTCGTTGTTCTAAAAGAGCATCTTATAGGCTATGGCCTCATCTAGCATCGTTTTATCACGTTAGGCCATCCTAGTTTGCTATTTATGAGAGAAGACTATCGATTGGGAAATCCAACTCTTAATCAAATCTTAAAGGTCTTTACTTTCTAGTTT
>ML313237.1:1097-47056 GCA_005239505.1 Nicotiana paniculata
TGTGATATTAATATATTTTGGTTGATTAATCTCGTTTTGTTCAACTACGTTCTTATTATAGTTGATTGAGAAAAGTGGTTAAGTAACAGTTTAGTAATTTAAAGACTTAAATTGATACGTAAATTCCTTGTGGGATCGACTTTGGGCGTAATACCCCATATTATATTTGCAGCGGCCGTTTAGTCTTTCTATAAGACATAGTTGAGTGTGATCAGGTAGCTAGGACTATCGGATAACTGTGATTTCACTGCGGCTGTTGCTGTTGTTACTGTTGCTGAGCTTATTATTACGCCAAAGTAATAAAACGAAAAAGACTAACTAAGCCTATCAGCTACGAGTTACAAGATCCCTAGCTGTAGATTCTAAGGCTTGGTCTTGAGTCTTGGCTAGTTCTTTTTGATGACTCTAACCTAGATATTGATGCTTGTTAGCCGCAGATGCTGGTTCCATCTTCTCGTCTTTCGGATCAAGGCGGGATATACAGAACGAATGACTTCAATCTCGTCATGAGCAGTCCACGTCTTCCCTTCTTCTGCACTTTGGGTTCAGCATTCTCTTACTCTCTTTTATTTTATTCTGAATTGAAACTTTCTTTTTTGGTTCGTCTCGAATTTAGTGCCCTAAAATGTAATCTGTTTAAAAATAAAAAACATACGACGAAATTTTCTGCCCCGGTTTTCACTAGGAAAATTTCGTGAGTTATTGTAATAAAAATCTATACTACTTCATTATTGAAAGTGATGAAAGGCGAGGAAGGTGTAACCCAAGTGAATGTCGACTAGGGATTAGAGACCCTATCTTGGGAAGTCATAAACTACAGAGTGGAGACCCTATGTTGGCATCAGGTTATGCTGGAATCAACTAGGGAGTGGGATCCTATGTTGGAAAAGTTATCGGGTTATGCCGGCATCAACTAGGGAGTGGGACCCTATGTTGGAAAAGTCACCAGGTTATGCTGGCATCAACTAGGGAGTGGGATCCTATGTTGGAAAAGTTATCGGGTTATGCCGGCATCAACTAGGGAGTGGGACCCTATGTTGGAAAAGTCACCAGGTTATGCTGCAGTCAACTAGGGAGTGAGACCCTATGTTGGAAAAGTCACCAGGTTATGCTGGTGTCAACTAGGGAGTGGGACCTTATGTTATAAAAGTCATCGGGTTATGCCGGCATCAACTAGGGAGTGGGACCCTAAGTTGGAAAAGTCATCGGGTTATGTCATCATCTACTAGGGAGTGGGATCCTAAGATGGAAAAGTCATCGGGTTATGCCGACATAAACTAGAGAGTGGGACCCTATGTTGGAAAAGTCACCAGGTTATGCTGGCATCAACTAGGGAGTGGGATCCTAAGCTGGAAAAGTCATCGGGCTATGCCGGCATCAACTAGGGAGTGGGACCCTAAGTTAGAAAAGTCATCGGGTTATGCCGACATCAACTTGGGAGTGGGACCCAAAGTCGGAAGAGTCATTGGGTTATGCCGGCATCAACTAGGGAGTGGGATCCTAAGTTGGAAAAGTCATCGGGTTATGCCGGCATCAACTACGGAGTGTGATCCTAAGTTGGAAAAGTCATCGGGTTATGCCGGCATCAACTAGGGAGTGGGACCCTAAGTTGGTAAAATCGTCGGGTTATGCCGGCATCAACTTGGGAGTGGGACCCTAAGTTTGAAAAGTCATCGAGTTATGCCGGAATCAACTAGGGAGTGGGACCCTAAGTTGGAAAAGTCATCAGGTTATGTCAGCATCAAGTTGGGAGTTAGACCCTATGTTGGAAAAGTTATCGGGTTATGCTGGCATCAACTAGGGAGTGGGACCCTAAGTTGGAAAAGTCATCGGGTTATGCCGGCATCAACTGAGGAGTGAGACCCTAAGTTGGAAAAGTCATCGGGTTATGTCGGCATCAACTAGGGAGTGGGACCCTAAGTTGGAAAAGTCATCGGGTTATGCCGGCATCAACTAGGGAGTGGGACCCTAAGTTAGAAAAATCATCGGGTTATACCGGCATCAACTAAGGAATGGAGTATCCTATGTTGGCATCGAGTTATGTCCGCATCAGGTTATGCTGGCATCAACTAGGGAATGGAGACCCTATGTTGGCATCAACTAAGGAATGGAGTATCCTGTGTTGGCATCGAGTTATGTCCGCATCAGGTTATGCTGGCATCAACTAGGGAATGGAGACCCTATGTTGGCATCAACTAAGGAATGGAATATCTTATGTTGGAAAAGGTGTATCTAGGGATTGGAGGCCCTATACTACTTTAGGTTTTGAATGATTTTCAACATCATTTCTTCTTCTTATTTTTAATGATTGTCAGGGAATGAGTAAATGAGGGAAAGAATTGTAGAGGAAACTTTCCTTTTCGGAGTTATTGCTGCAAAACCGCGTCTAGCCCTTGCGCAGTTTCTTTTTGGTTGCAACTGCTTCTTGCAAGGTTGCTTTCGGGTTACACCTTCTTTCCTGTTTCCTTAAAACAAAGAACAATTTATCAGTTTACAACGGTGGTTGGTTTTGCGGCCTTGATTATTTCAACTGCTTGATCTCGACCCATCTTTTGACGAAGATCTCAATTTCTGCTTGATGGGGGTTGATTTTATTTCTAACCCTGGAGACCTTGGCTTTTCCATATTTTTCCATAGCGATCGATCGCATGGGACCCAACATTTTTTACTTTATTTTGCCTTTGTATGTCTTTCACTTCTGACTTGTTTTTCTTTTCTTCTGTTTTCCTTTTGGACTTTCGAGGCATTGAGGAAATTTAGGCTCCTCCATTTTGCTGCAACGACTAGTCGCGTGGGACTTAACCTTTCCATCTTTATTTTGCCTTCATCAACCTTTAATTTTTTGCTTTACTGCCAGCTTTAATTTCAGAGCATTTGGGGTATTTTGACTTTTCGAACCTAGTTGAGGCGGTTAGCCACGTGGGACTCAACCTTTTCAACTTGATTTGACTTCATAGGCACTTTAATTTTATTTTCTCCTTTCAAGAGTTTTGAGTTTGAAGCATCGGCCGCTATGGCCAGTCAATGTCGACTTGATGCCCCTGACGAAGTTGGGTGCCTTTTTGCATACTAGCCCGTGTCAAATGAGAATCCTATAAAGTCTTTCCATCCTTTCTTTGTCTTACTTTAGGAACAAAGTTAGACAAAGGGATTGAAAGAAAATAAACAAAGGAACGGGAAAAATGAACTTAGACAAGAAATATCCCTTTCGGGGGGAAAGGACAAAAAGGACTTATCTGGAGTGTATGCGGCCTTCAATGAACATAACATGCCTTTTGGACTGGATGCCTGATCTATGCAAACCATCTAAATCTCAGAAATTCATTAAAACTATTATTCTGAGATTGAGAGACCTTGCCCCAGACTATGTCCATGCCAGTGACTCATTATCCTCTTTTCGATCAGTGGTTTCCTTTACGGGTTTTCACCAACTAACCTCTCTCATTTCTCTTCTCACCATCGCCTTGTAGTGCTCTTTGTGAGATTTCACTAACAAGACTATCTAATTTTCAGTTTCTCTGCTTACCATTGCCTCACGATGCCCGTGTGGGTTTTCACCGATAAGACTCTCTCGTTTTATTTCTCTCATTTGTTTGCATCAGATCCAAGTAACTGTATCCTCCATCTTTGGACATCTTTACCGATTGATCAGAAGGACTTGAAGAGGATTTGGGGTAAAAAGAATTTGGATTGAATTACAACTTTGGAACCTTTCAGGTGAAATAATCTCCAATCTTTTATAACATCTGCCCCCAATTGGAGAATGTCAGAACCGTGAAAAA
This sequence comes from Nicotiana paniculata, assembly GCA_005239505.1. Classification (NCBI taxonomy): domain Eukaryota; kingdom Viridiplantae; phylum Streptophyta; class Magnoliopsida; order Solanales; family Solanaceae; genus Nicotiana; species Nicotiana paniculata. Next base: position 4,880 of record ML313237.1, read on the forward strand.
GGTCAAACATAATACCTTTTGACGGCATCTGCATTGATAGTTGTTTCGGTCATTTCCTTCAATGTCTCCCAAGTATAATGCCCCTTTTGGTAGCAATCTCCTTATAATGTATGGACCTTTCCAATTCGGGGTGACTTTTTCTTTCGTTGTCACGACCCGAAATCCCACCTTCGGGCCATGACTGTGTCTAACGTTGAACCCGCTAGACAAGCCAACGTACACAATTGCATTAACATACTAACACTGAAATAATAGAAATAACTAGACGACTTATATTCCTTTTCAAGTGCAGAAGCTGATAAGTTCTGAATAGCATAAAAACACCAATAATATGATTCGTTTACAATATCCCAGAACTTGGAGTCACTAACTCACGAACTAACTAAGATGTTACTAAATACAAGGTCTGAAGAAATAATACATAAACTGTCTTAGAACTAAGAAAAACAAGACAGAATAGAAAGATAAGGATAGAGGAGACGCCAAGGCCCACAAATGTCTATGGTTCTACCTTGAAATCTCCGAAGTGGACCGAAGGATGCTCCCTCAATAAGTGTCCACCGGGTCCGGCTGTGGGATCTGCACAACATAGAGATGTGCAGGTGTAACATCAGTATAACCGACCCCATGTACTGAGCAAGTGCCGAGCCTAACCCCAGTCGAAGTAGTGGCGAGTATAGACACAATAATGATAATCTACCTGTACAATTCTACCAAAAATATCGCAAGGAAGCAACATATATTAAACAGATAAATGAATGGCACAACATCACCCTTCGTGATTTTACACTCGTCCTCACGATGCAACAAGTAAATATACGTGAAATGATTTCAATAATAAATGAAATGAATGGCACGACATCACCCTTCTTTCTTTACTCTCATCCTCACGATGCAACAAGTAAATATATATGAAATGGTTGCAATAATAAATGAAATGAATGGAACAACATCACCCTTCATGCTTTACTCTCTTCCTCACAGTGCATTAATAAATAAAGGAATTTTATGAATGAATGGCACGCTATCCTTCATGCTTTACTCTCTTCCTCACATTGCGATAATAAATAAATGAATGGTATGAATGAATGGAACGACATCACCCTTCGTGCTTTACTCTCTTCCTCACATTGCAATAAATAAATAATGAATGATATGATTGAATGGCACGACATCACCCTTCGTGATTTACTCTCTTCCTCACATTGAAATAAATAAATAATGAATGATATGGATGAATGTCTCGACATCACCCTTCGTGCTTTACTCTCTTCCTCACCCAAGTAATATCAACAACAAATAACAAACTTGGCAAGGAAATCAATTACCGAATCTCAATTCATAACCACCCGACATGGGGAATAATAACCAAAGTCAAACACATTTGCCCGGCAAGGGTCTCAGCTATAACCAATTCCTTACGAATTCATAACTTCCCAAAAGAACTACTTCATAACAGAATAATCATTGAGGTAATAACAAGTAATTAAGCAAAACGGACTCAGAGGCATACTTTACACACGATGCATAGGTACTCATCACCTTACTAATTCATTGAACATGATAAACACATAACACGTAGGGCACAATACCTATTCCCTCACCAAAGTTAGGCAAGACACTTACCTCGGGTCCAAAAATGCAATCAAGCCTCTAATATCGCCTTTCCACTCGAATCCGACTCTGAAACGATAATATCTAATCATGATCAAATTAATAATATCAATAATGACTCAATAATTCAGTCTCATAGCCTAATTATACAATTCCTAGCATTCTTCCAAAATTTTCAAAATTCGACCCCGTGCCCGCTTGGTCCAAACAGAGGCTTGGACCAAAACCCGATCACCCATACCCCCACGAGTCCAAATATATAATTTGTTTTAAAATCCGACCCCAAATTGACGTTGAATTACCCAAAATCCCATAAACCCTAACTCTATCTAAAACCCCTAATTTCTAATTTGATTTTAGGATTTTAGGCCTAGATTCTAGTGTTTGATGAAGGAAATAGGATGAAATTGGAGTTAGAATTCCTTACCCAAATGGTTATGGAGGAGAAGTGGCTTGGAGGTCATCAATGGGGTTTGGAGAAGAAGCAAAGCGTGAAAATATTAAAGAATCCTGTAATGAAAACACTGCTTTTAAATAATTTAACTGGGCGAAATTGGTCATCGCGATTGCGGCAGGTCCCCCGCGATCGTAGAGAGTAGAGGGTTTTGAAGCTATGCGATCACGAGTACATGGGTGCGATCGCAGTGAATATTGGATGCTAGCCCTCGCGATCGCGATCGCGTTCGCATAGTGCGATGACTACCCAGCCCCTAACCCAGGTTTACTCTATGCGTCCGCATGAGGCCTTCCGCGATCGCGTAGAGCACTAACCCCAAGCTCTGCGATCGCGTAGGGTCCATTCCCCTCCTTCCCAGCCGCAACTACTTCGCGATCGCGTGAGTATGTTCACGATTGCGGAGAAGGAAATCACTGAACACCAGAAATAGTCAAAAAACCATATTTTTCATACATATTACACCCCGTTACCTACGGGAAACTCACCCGAGCCCTCGGGACTCAAAAACAAAAACACACACGACTCCCAAATCATCCTACGGACTTATTCAAGAATTTAAAACACCAAAATATCATCAAAATCAAAGAATTAAACCTCAAAACTCATAGAATTTTCTTAAAACTTCATAAAGCTCAATTATTCCAATTTTGATCCGAAACACGTCATATTATGTCCGATTTACACCAAACTTTACAAATAACTCATATAACCTATATTAAACCTGTTCCGGGCTCAGAAACCATAATACGGGCCCGATAACACGAATTTTAAATCAAATTTCATTTTCAAAAGTCTTTATTATTTTCAGAAAACAATTTTCTTTAAAAATTCATTTCTCGGACTTGGGACCTCGAAATTCGATTCTGGGCATACGTCCAAGTCCCATATTTTCCTGCGGACCCTCCGGGACTGTCAAATTACGGGTTCGGTTCTGTTTACAAATAATGTTGACCAAAGTCAACTGTATCCAATTAATTATTACAAATTTAACTTATTATCAAATTTCGCATAAAGGCTTCCCGGTTATGCACCTGGGCTGCACACGCACATCGAGGTGAGATTAACGGAGGCTCTCGAGGCCTCGGAACACAGGTTTAGCCAAATATACACAAGATGACCTTTTAGGTCATCACATTCACCTCTTCATGATGCGGGAGGATACATCTTAGGATGAGTTGACCCACTTTGAAGTTCCTACGTCGCATTTTCTTGTTATAGGTGCGGGCCATTCTTTGCTGGTACAAATTCCCGTGACAAACTAAGGCCATTTTTTTCTCATCAATCATGGTTAATTGTTCTAGTCGGGTTTTGACCCATTTATCATCCTCAATTTCAGCTTCGACACTGATCCGAAGAGAGGGAATTTTGACTTCTGAAGGTATTACGGCTTCAGTGCCATAAACCAATAAATAAACCGTATCCCCAACTGATGTGCGCACGGTCATGCGATATCCTAATAATGTGAAAGGCAACTTCTCGTGCCATGCCTAGAATTTTGAATCATTTTTCTGAGGATTTTCCTGATGTTGTTATTTGTCTCTTCAACGGCACCATTGTCTTTGGGCCGGTAAGGGGTGGAATTACGGTGTGTGATTTTAAAATGTTCACACACCTCCCTCATCAAGTGACTGTTTAGATTTGCAGCGTTGTCTGTAATGATAATTTTTGGAATACCAAAATGACAAATAATGTTGGAATGCACAAAGTCGACCACTTCTTTCTTAGTGATGACTTTGAAAGTAATCGCTTCGAACCATTTTGTGAAATAGTCGATGGAAAACACGATAAATCTGTGTCCATTTGAAGCTTTAGGCTCAATTGTCCCAATGACATCCATTCCCCAGGCGACGAACGACCAAGGTGCTGACATGGGATGCAATTCTGAGGGTGGTGCCTGAATCAGGTCACCGTGTATCTGACACTGATGGCACTACATTCATAATCTTTTGAGCTTCTTTGGCGTCCACACATCTTAACTGATTCAAATATTTAGTTCTTTTATACGACACTTCTCCACTTTATAAGAAACTGTTGGCGAGCCTTCTAATGGTTCTCTTTTTGTCCCAATTGGCCTGCTCCGGGTACTCTTTTGTTTTGAAGAACCTTTTAATATCATGATACCATGGTTGGACATCGGGTTCTACTTCAACCGTGTTACAATTACCATGTCTTTCTCGAATTTGAATCTCCAACGGGTCAATATGGACATTGCCCGGATATGGTAGCATTGCAGCTAAGGTGGATAATGCATCAGCTAACTCATTGTGGAATCGAGGAATATACCTGAATTCAACGGATTTGAATTGCTTGCTTTGATCTTCCACATGTTGTCTATATAGAATGTGCTTGACATCTCGAGTTTCCCATTCGCGTTATGCTTGCTTAATGATCAAATTAGAGTCTCCCGTGATTAATAATTCCTCTACATCCATATAAATTGCCATGTTCATGCCCATTATGCAAGCTTCATATTCAGCAGTGTTTTTGTACAGAAGAACCGAAGACGGGTGGTGGTTGGATAGTGCTGTCCTGTGGGCGAAATCATGATTTCCCCAATCCCAACACCTTTTGCATTTACTGCTCCATCAAAGAACATTTTCCAAGTGTTAGTGTCTTCTGGGATTACTTCAACTAAATTTACTTCCTCATCTGGGAAATAAGTGCTTATGGGTTGGTATTCATCATCGATCGTATTCTCAGCCAGATGATCGGCCAAGGCTTTGGTTTTCATGGTCGTGCGGGTGACATAGACAATGTCGAACTCTGTGAGTAGGATTTGCCACTTTGTTGGCCTTCATGTGGGCATCGACTTTTGGAATATGTACTTTAAAGGGTCCAACCTGGTTATGAGATATGTGGTATAGGCCAACAAATAATGTCTGATCTTTTGAGCGACCTAAGTTAGCGCACAACAAGTTCTCTCCAGCAGAGTGTATTTGGCTTCATACCCAGTAAATTTCTTGCTCAGATAGTAGATGGCTTGCTCTTTATTCTCGGTTGCATCATGTTTCCCGAGGACACATGTGAAAGAATTCTCCAGGACCGTTAGGTACAGGAACAAAGGTCTTCCAGGCTCAGGCGAGACCAACACTGGCGGGTTTGACAAATATTTTTTGATTTTGTCAAAAGCTTCTTGGCACTCATCTGTCTATTTAATTGCTGCATCTTTCTTTAGCAGCTTAAATATGGGTTCACAGGTAGTTGTAAGCTATGCAATGATCCGGATGATGTAGTTTAATCGTCCTAGTAAGCTCATGATTTATTTCTTGGTTTTCGGAGGTGGGAGATCTAGGATAACTTTTATCTTTGTTGGATCTAACTCAATACCCCTTTGGCTGACTATAAACCCCAAGAGTTTCCCAGATGGAACCCCAAATGCACATTTAGCGGGGTTCAATTTTAAGTCGTACTTGCGAAGGCGCTCAAAGAATTTTCTCAAATCTCGGACATGGCCTTCTTGTGTCCTAGATTTAATAATTACATCATCGACAAACACCTCGATTTCTTGGTGCATCATTTCATGGAAGATGGTAGTCATAGCTGTCATGTAAGTTGCCCCGGCGTTGTTCAAACCGAATGGCATGACCTTGTAACAATAGGCCCCCCATGGTATGGTGAAAGCTATATTTTCAGCATCTTCTTAATCTATCAGGACTTGATGATACCCAACATAACAATCCACAAAAGATAGTACCTCATGTTTGGCACAATTGTCGACAAGGATGTGGATGTCTGGTAACGGGAAATTGTCCTTGGGACTCTCTTTGTTCAAATCCCTGTAGTCAACACATACTCGGGGTTTCCCGTCCTTTTTTGGTACTGGGACTACATTGGCTATCCATGTGGTGTATCTGACTACTCGGATTGCACCGGCTTTTAACTGTTTGGCAACCTCTTCTTTAATCTTGTCGCTGATGTCCGTTTTGAATTTTATTTCTTTTTGTTGGACAGGCGGGTAATCGGGATAAGTTGGCAATTTGTGTAGCACTAAATCGACACTTAGTCCTAGCATATCATCATAAGACCATGCAAATACATCTTTAAATTCAAACAAGAGTTGTATCAACACATCTCTGGTTTTTTCCTCGGTGTGAATGCTTATCATGGTCTCCCTGACCTCTTCTGAATTGCCCACATTGATTGGCTCGGTTTCATTTAAGTTTGGCTTAGGCTTATTCTCAAATTGTTCCAATTCTCGATTTATATCTCTAAAAGCCTCATCTCATTATATTCGAGATCTTGATTCACTATTTCATAGTTAGATGGAGTTTTAGGATCTAGGCATGAAGTCCGCAAGCATGTCATGTTATTTAAGGTCGCGTTATTAGGACTGAAAAATAAGAAAATAGCAAAATCAGAAAGAATAACAGAAAAAGATCCATAGACTTTTAAATATTGATTTCATTTCATTGAATTTGAAGATAACAAGGGTTTACATTGGAATTTAAAGGACAATAAAACTAAAAATACTCGAGTTACAACCTGAAATAACTCGGAGTATAGAAAGGACCGCAAAACATAATCTACCGAGATTCCCGCCTAACGGGAAAAGGAGTAGCTTTCGAATTTTGCAATTTGTCATTTGGTCCCATGTATTGCACCTCACCGGCGCTCGAGCCTTCACCCGGCCGGACCATGTGGACTTCATAAAGCATCTGCCTCATTGCTTCACATATATGCTTAATTTCCTCAGCTATAAAGGCCTCTTCTCCCTCCTCTATATATCTTGGTTTAACAAAAGATTTAGCGAGGTACGGGATTGTCTGAGTCAAGACCCACCCATCTCTCTTACGTTTCTCACTAAATTTTTCATCGGCGTTGGTAGCTTGAAAACCTATGCCAAAGAATTTCTTATTGACAGGCAAAGTAACGGGTTCCGAGATGCCCTACAAAGATGCCCCAATACCTTTACCAGGCTTGTATCCATGTTTGATCATTTCGGTGGCGACCATGAGTGATGCGCTTGATAAACAAGGTTGGGGGCATGGAGTTCCTTCCTCGCACTGATCGGCAAGTACAATTTCAAAAGATTGATAAACAATGTGCTCACTTCCCTCTCTTGCCTCAAGACACGGGACTGACGGGTCCTTGTAGATCGATTTTTCATATTCTCCATGGAAAACTATCTCTTGGTTCTCAAATTCGAACTTGACCATTTGATAGAGCGTACAGGGCACGGCCCCTGCGGCATGGATCCAGGGTCTTCCTAGTAGAAAGTTATAGGAAGTTTCCATGTACAGAACTTGGAACGTTATGTGAAAATCCACGGGACCGATGGTTTGGATTAAATAAATTTCTCCTATAGTATCCCTTTTGACGTCGTCGAAAGCCCAGACACAAAAATTGTTTGGCCCGATCCTTTCAGTCCTAGTTTCCATTCTTTGAAATGTCCACCATGAGACTTTTCACATAATACCCCTCACACTTGACCGTCAAATGTAGGGTCTTGTTATGGGCAGCTCCTTCAGAAGGTAAGTCATTTCGGCTAAAGGAGATTCGGTTAACTTCGAAGAACCGCTCTACCATTCTTTCCATATGTTGAATCGTGGTCTCGATTGGCACATACACCACGTTTAGCGTCTTTAGTAGTACTTTTTGGTGCTCGCTTGAGCTCAACAGTAGAGACAAGAGTGAAATATGGGCAGGGGAATTTATGAGTTCATCAATCAGAGCATACTCTGAAGTTTTCATTTTTCGAAGAATTCCTCAGCTTCTTCGGCAGTAACAGGCTTTTTGAGGGGGAAACGTTTATGTTTTGCTTGGTTCAGCTCTTCTAGGTTATGATACTTCCCAAATGGGTTTGTTTAATTTACTTCCCCTATGACTTTGTTTCCTTTATAGGTGACCAACGTTTGATTATAGTTCCAAGGGATGGCAGTAGTGTTTTTAATTGGAATTTGTGGCCTGCGATTGATGATCAGAGGCTCATCCTACTTTGGTGAGATGACTGGCCCCTTTTCTCATACATCCCCTTTGGTACATACATTTTTGGCAAATTTGATGTGGTTTTCCTTAGCTCCAATCTCTTTGGAGGGCTCAACATGAGCTGCCTATTTCTGGGAGCTCTTGGGATGTAGAGGATGGCTTCTTTGGTTGGTGATGCCTCTGTTTCTTCTTCCTCAACCTTTTCTTCATTTTGGAGAGTGGGCTTTGTCTTCTTTTCATCATTGACCTGTTTTTCCACTACTTTAGGTTTCTTTTCTGTATAAGTGATGGCAATAATGCTTTCAAATCAGGGTCAAACTCTTTATCTTCACAAATCATCCTGATGACGGGCCCGTTGTTGTGGGCCGGTAACGGGTTATTGGTTACATTGTGGACTTACTTGTCCCTTAGACTACCTTCTTCTATTCAATCAGGTTCTGAATTGCTCTTTTAAGAGTCCAACAGCCCTCTGTGTCATGCCCTTCTGCCCCGGAATGATAGGTGCACTTGTTTCCCGGCCTGTATGATAGAGATTCTAGGGTCTGCCTGTTTGGAGGTACATGCTGCAAAAGGCCCATCTGAACCAGCTTGGGAAAGAGGCTAGAATATGACTAGCCAATGGGTGTGAAGTTAGTTTTTCTGGGTTGTTCATGGGGACAATTATTATATTGGTAGTTATTCTGGGGAGGACATGGATTATATGGGGCTTGGCGATGAGGGTTATTTCAGGGAAGTGGAGCTCTATTCTGATTTTATTATTGTGGTGGACGAGTGTATGGATGAGCATTCATCAGTGCATAGGGGTGAGGAGATATAGCATAGGCAGTGTCTTGATGAGGATGCTATGGGGACCCGGAAGGTAAGCCTGAATAATCTCGGAACCGTCGAGAACTTTTTAAGCTCGAAGCCATCATGGCTCCCTCTTATTTCTTTTTCCGGCCTTCTAAGCTCCAGAGCCTCATTGAATGGCTTGGGAGGTGGCTCTTAGAGCTGACTGACTCAAGATACGGCCTGTTTTTAAGCTATTTTCTACCATTTCACCAATTTTGATGGCCCCCGCGAACGGTTTGTCTATGGCAGAGATCATATTTTGAAAGTAATCGGCCTCTTGGTCGTGCAAGAAAACACTGACCATTTCGGTCTCATCCATAGGGGGTTTCACTCAGGACGCCTGATCACGCCATTTAATGGTGTATTCTCAGAAGCTTTTGGAAACTTTCTTTTTTAATTTTGGATAGAGAATTTCTGTCTGGAGCTATGTCCACATTGTATTGGAACTGTCTCACGAAGTCTTGGGCTAGATCATCCCATATGTGCCAGCGAGAAATGTCTTGATCTATGTGTCATTCAGAGGAAACCCTAGCGAGGCTTTCTTCAAAGTAGGCCATTAATAACTGTTCTTTTCCCCCCTGCTCCTCTTAGTTGATTGCAGTATCGTTTAGAGTGGAAATCGAGTCTCCATGCCCGTCATGCTTTTCAAACTTTGGTGCCTTGAAACCCGCAGGAAGGTGCAGATGAGGGAACATGCACAGATCAGTGTAAGACACGCTCTTTTGGCCACTCGGGCCCTGTATATTTTTCAAGATTTTCTTGAGACTTCTCATTTTACGTGTCATCTCCTCTTGTTAGGATTTCTCAAGATTCTCTCCTGCTCCATAGGAGATTCAGATTGCGGATGCTAAGGATAAGTGTTCGGAGTGACCTAGGCAGTATCCAATTAGAACTGGGGAGCTTGAAAAGTGAAGGTAGATGGCTCAAAGCTTTGCTGAGGAAATGTTGGCTATGCCATACCGGAAGCTGGTGGTGCAGTGAACACAATATATGGCATTCCTAAAGATGGTGCCTGGGGGCGAACCTCAAAAGGCATTCCGGTAAAGCTAGTTGTCATAGTAGGGAATCCGAGGGGTATGAATGGATTGGGTGCTGAAATCAGAACATTAGTAGTTCCTCCTGTCCTTGGGATCAACTCGGGGAAGCCAGGGATAGAACTAGGTGTCTCCCTGCCATTAGACTAAGCATCCCACATCTCTAACATGCGGCATCTTAGCCGTCTGTTCTCTTCAGCAGCTACTGATTCCGATTGTGGGATAACTGATGATGGGCTATCTTCGGGTTTGGCAATAGTCACATGACTTTTAGAGGTCATTGCAATGCTTCCCTTTGATCTTGTGAAATAATGGTGTGGCGCCAGAATACCACCGCAAAACCAACCACCTTAAAAATAAGACCCTAAACTCAAGAGTAGACAACAAACGTGTTAGTTTGAGATATTAACATATAGGGAATCACACGTTGGGGGATGAAATCCACCTAAGAAGCCAAACGTTTTCTAAAATGTTTTGCGACGGCTCTGTGTTTCATCCCGGATTTAATGTTTCGTTCTTTTCTTTCTTAATTATTTTCTTTTATGTTTATGATCGCATCCTTTGTGGATTTCCTACGTATCATGACGGTGCATGAATCAGATCATCGCGTAGTTCAAGGGAAGTAACAAAGTGCAATTTTATTTTCATTAATAAAGATAACTCTTTTTAAGTAATTTAAAGTATTGACAACCATAAAAAGAAACAGTACAGACTCCGACCAAACAACTTAAAATTCTAAAAAGCAATAAAATACAGACTCGAAAACTAAATCATCAAAAGTAAAGGAGGGCTTCTGCTGGTCTTCTCGTGGCCTGTGGTGCATTGGTTGGTCTTTGTGCAGGCCTGTGTGCAACGTCTCCCCGAAGCCATTCCAAATCATCCATCACCTGGTGGACGAAAAGTCATCATAGAGGCAAAAAACATGGAGGTAGTCATATTTTCGCATTCGTGACATTTCATCACAACATAGTCGGCTATTTCTTTAATTCTAGTTCTGATGAACCCTTTCTCCTGAAGCAGACGTCCAATTTGTTGTGCCCGGGCTTCCAACACTTGTGTGTTTGTGTTGTTTTGGTCCTGTAACTGTTGCACTGTTCCTTCCAATTGGCAGATTCGTGCATAACAATGCTCTCTTTCTGTTTTAATGTCTTTAGTTTGTTGGACCATTTCATTCCCCAGGGCAAACAATTTTTCCTTTAGGATTTCCATTTCTTTACTATACTTCTATCTTAAATGATGGGCATTTTCTTCTGCTCCCTTGGCTAACTTGGTTTGGGCATCTAGCAGGTCCTTTTCCGCTTTTGTCAAATTAGCCGCATACTCGTGAACATTCATCCTTAGGTTGTTGATGATATTTTCATCCCTTTCACTTCTCACGGGTGTCTCAACAGCTATTCTCAAACTCTGGAGTTGGGCACGGAGCGCCTCGTTCTCTCGGGTTAACTGTCTCTTTTCTCCTTCAACTACCTGTGCCTGTAACTCATTGTTGAATTCAAGGTTCCACAATTTCTCTTTCAAAGTGCGAATATTGTCCTGATACTCTTTTTCCTTTTCTCCCCAAGCTAACCTTTCTTGAATTTTACCATCGAAAGCTTGAACATAAGGCCTTTTGGCAGGCCTTTCTGGATCGGGCTCTGGTTCTTTGTCAATGCAATTTCTCTTTTCAAACCAAGCTGCATAACCTGGATCTACTTCGCCTTTGGAAATATTAGGCAGTGGAGTACCTTTTTCAAATACCGACACCCATTCCAATTTTGTTGAATCAAGTCTTCGGGTAATGGAGCTTCAGGGTGTAATTCAATAACTTAGGTACTCAAGTCTTCATCCTCAGGTACTATTTGATACCGTCCTAATTGCCTCAGGACCCTTTGAAGTGCATAGAGTTGGACACTTTTTAGGCCCATTAATAACAATTGATTCCTTGTACCTGACATATGTATAACCTTCCTGACCGGAAGCCATCCCAGAGTCAACTCTATCTGATTTGCCCACCAAGTTCTCAAATGGTCGATCCAAGCTTCAACCCCTTCCAGGGAATCGTAATCTTTTACTCTTTCTTCATAGCTATCGATGAACTTGGTTTTTCTTGGACCATAGATCATGAATCTCGGGTGATGACGAAGGTGTTCAATTAGCCACATTTGGAGAATAATATTGCAACCTTCGAAGAATGTTTTCCCCGACTTGCACTATATCAAGGCCCGGTAGATATCAGACAATAAGAGCGGAGCCAGTGTGTGATCCCTCTTCTCGGTCAAAACTTGGGCAATTGTAGCCACACGAACATCAATGGTCCCTTTTGCATTTTGGAAAGACCATGACACCCAAGAATGCAATTATGAAGGCTAATCGGCGGTGAATTCTCCAGGGATCCTTGTCTTCTTTTTTGTTTAGACCATTTTCGTGTGTTTCGAACCCGTCTGGAAAGCAATATCTAGAGTACAACAAGTAGAACGAGCAACAACCATCAACCACCCGACTCTTTCTAAGTTTTTTGCTGATGTTTTTGAAATCAAAGAAACGACGCACTGACATAGGCCTCGGGAAGATAAGTTGTTGATTCCTCGAATCCCGACCAAAACCCGTATACCCTGCTATTTCTTCCAGGGTAGGAGTGAGCTAGAAGTTTGAAAAATGGAAGACATTATGAACTGGATCCCAGAAGGTCAATAAATCTTTGATTAAGTCATCTCTTGGTTTAACCTTCATGATATCAATGAGAGCCCCCAATTGTTCAACTACCTATTATTTATCCTCTTTGTCTAGGTCATGCCACCATATTCGAAGTTGTAGGGGAGCTTCCTCTATGATATTCAATTACGGATTCAGGACAGAACTCATTTTGCACCTATGAATGGGTAGGTTTAAGGTTGCTTCTAAATATGAAAGAAAAAGACCAGCAGATTCTTTTTACAAAGACCAGTTTTAATTTAAAAAGACCCATCACCTAAAAGTGTCTATTTGCGCAATATTGACCAAAACAATCATTTTTGCAACAACGGACCCTTCCTACTTTTGAATAAAGTTTTGAGGTCGAGGCAAGGTAATTTTCTAGGAAAAGTGACAGACCTGTCCGTTCTTAGCGAAAAAATCCCTTAAGTAATGTAAGGTGTTCTAATGCTATTCTGGCAAGAACGATGCAAGACTTAATCGAAGCTAGGTCGATTTTATTTTGACTAATGGACTTATTTTGTTTATTTTTGAAAAATGGGATCGACACCGATAAGGTTTTTCTACGTATCTCATGTCCGGTGAGAATCAGACCCACGTAGTTCGGTCAATTTTGACGTAAGTTGAAAAATATGACGTCGACTCATTTTTTGAAATACATTTTCTTTATCTTCTTTTTTTTCGAAAACTTTGACAGAGTTCGAGGTATTTTCAATCATCGGGGTTTTTCAAAACTAATAAATTTTCTATCCTCCCTCACTCTTGGTTTTTCTGTTATTTTTCTTTCTTTTAGCCGGTCAGCACACAAACCGAAACAAATAATGTACACATAGCAGGTAAGATGCATCAGGATGGTCTTTCATTTTGGGTACACCTGTCCTAGACGGACCCAACCCCTGTGTTGAGTCCCCTAAGTCAAAATGCACATGATTCAAATAAGCGTTCCTACTAGGGATCCAGCATGAGGTTTTGTCATTCTAGGTTTAAACCCGGGGCTGTGTTCTAGACCGGGCTTACCCGAGCGGACAACTCGAGCCGAGGTTAGCGATGTACTGATAGCACGAAAGGCTATTAATTTGCTTGGTTTCTTTATGCCGTTGTTGAATAGTTGATGGATCTATACTCTAGTCATCTTTCATATTTTCTTAATTCAACACCCTTTCAAATGTAAAAATGTCAAGGAAGTTTTGCTGAGTCTTATAAATGTACGTATGTTATTGTATTCTACTCCAACTATCAAAAATTAACCGAGTTGCCGATATCGAAGAGAATCGGATATGATTGAGACGGTTTTGGAAAGTCCAATTTTGGTTAAACATAATAGAATAATCAAAAAGTCGGTGTGGTACGAATTTTATAAAATACTGGCTGAATCGAACCATTTACACCCCTACTTGGGTCCATGCTGAAGGTGTTGACTATAGCACACGAAATCTAAGAATAGGGCGGAATCACAGTTCTAAGGCCCTAAAAATCCAAAATAAAATGACAAATATTCAGGGAGACAATGACTATTATTCCTTATGCCATTTTTTATGGTCTGGAAATTTTTTAGGAAATTTGGGTTTGGTCGCTCGTGCCCATGTAGAAGGCGTGAGTCATAAGCACACGAAAAATCTAGGAATCAGGCGAATTCTAGTTTATGGCACTAAAAACGCCAAGAAACAAGGAACGGTCATGGTGAGGTAGTAACTATTGTTCCTTAGGTGATTTTTTGTGGTACGACAAAATCCGGTCGCCCATGCTCATGCAGAAGGCGTTGGCACGAAAAACACGAATCAGGCGGAATTCCAGTTTTGTGGCCCTAAAACATGAAAAAATGAGTAAAGGTCATTGCGATGCGGTGACTATTGTTCCTTAGATAATTTTTGATGATCTGTCAAAATTTAAGGCTATGCGGGTCTGGTCGCTCGGGCCCATGCAGAAGGCGTGGGCTATTAGCACACTCAAATCCAGAAATCGGGCAACATTCTTATTTTTTGACCCTAAAACGCCAAAAAATGAGGAACGATCAATGCGAGGCGGTGAATATTGTTTCTTAGGTCATTTTTGATGGTCCAAAAAACTTTTACACGATCCGGGTCCAGGAGTAGACTATAGCGCACAAATATCTGGGAATCGACTGTGGATCAAGGATCATCAAATTCTTTTCTCATTCACCGTTTGCTGATAACTTTATCATTCAAACACTTATATAATTGTTGTTGTGACTCTGCGATGATAAGTTCTATAATTCTAGGGTTGTGGTTAGTTATGAGTAGTTATGTTTAACTATTATTTTCTCCTTAAGCACAAACTTTCGTTATATGGTTATTTCTTTAATTCTGTGTGTAATTGTGTGATTGTCCGGCAAATAGTTAAGTTCTAAAATCTATCTAGCTTGATAAATTCTTTTTCAGATTAGACAAGAGTCAATGAGAACGTGATCTTATCCCTAGGAATAGGGTGCTGATTTGTAGTTAGGATATGAAATGTATCTAGTAGATTAATTTCATAGGAATGTATGCGTTAATCTATCTTAGGTGAATAAACTGTTGTCTCTCTCTCTCTATCTCTCTCTCTCTCTCTCTATGTATATATATATATATATATATATATATATAGATAACATGAATAAAATATTGGAATTTCTATTAGTATAATTACTTTCGAAATATTGGCCTATTTTTAGCCGTGTAATCCTATTACTTTTAGGATATACTTCTTAAAAAGAATCCTATTACTAATTTAATTTGAAAATGTATTATATTGTCCAAATCCATTTAGAACATAAGAGACTATATGATTATAAAAGCACAAATATAATATTCATAACCAAAATAGCCCTAAAATATTAAACAGAAGAACTCAAAGGGAAATGACTTAGTTGTCACACCTCTTTTTTCCCGAAAGGTTGGATAAGGGAGTTTTTCCAATTTTAGTGACATAATCGAATTTGGGGTTATTATTTCTACAAGGCATTGGGCTATTCAAAGTCTTTTAACAACTAATTGTCATAGCCCCAAAATAAGAAATGGACTTGCTAAATGTATTACAAATCTGGCCCAGTTTCGTGTTAAGTACACTGGCCAGCCACGTTTTTAACAATTTCTAAAGGAAAATATAACATGTTTTCCAGCTTTAACTCATACAAGAAACGCCACATAGAAAAAAATCATGGAAATATTAATGAGATTTTTAACTGGCTCAAGATTATATTAATTTCAGAATTAAGCAGAGTACTAAGCCATTTGGGCTTTACACCCCAGGCCCAATGGCTTTGGGCCCATACTTGTTCAGGAAGTCCCAATTGGGATGGTCTACAAGTCTGTTACATTTCGTTATGACTTTTATCTAGAAGAGCCAAAAGGCCGAGTTGGCAGTTTTCCAACTTACAGGGCCTGTTGGACACAAATTTGGTCCTTATCAAGCCCAAATATTATAAGGGGCGGGGAAACATAATTCCACTGAACATTATTTTACAAAAGTGACAGCAATTAAATAGGCTATTAAATAGCTAACCAAAGTTAACATACTCCTAAAACAGTAAATAAAACTCATATTTCAGCGTAAGGTATTTAATAGCTAAACATATCTGCAACAACCCTGATTTGGTCTTAATCTCATAGGAACTGGAAGTTGCTTTCAACCACATGATTAACATCCTCCCTCTTGGATCGAATTTCTAACTGTGTATTTTTTGGAATAAATCTGACTAACTAGTGGTTAGATTTATGTCCATAATACTGCCTCAATCATTAAATACACAAGAAAAGACAAATAACAAAAGATTATGAAAGAGATATTCTTCATCAATGTAGATAGCATGCTTAAACAGAGCTAGAGTTCAAGAAAAACAGTCAAAACATAGATATAGGAGGGCATATGAACATATTAACCCATACAACTAGGATTTGCAACACAAACACACACGGACACTGATATTTAGGCAGGGATTCAAACTAGAAATTCTATTTAATGTGAAGGTGTTGTTACATACCTCAAAATAGAGAAAAACAGCAAGAAAAAGAGACCAAATAAAGGTAAAAAATTAGAGAAAATCTGAGTTTAATCAACATCAATAGACACCACAACAACCCAGTGTAATAAACTCAGAAAACCAGCCAAGATATATCCAGTTTTAACCATAAATCCATAGAAGAAAATCCATAACTAAGCAGGACATTGCAACCAGTGGCAATAAAAGGAGTTTTTCAAAAGTTTTTGGTTCAAAATTAGTAGAAATGAACAGAAGAAAGCTCTGAATCTTTCCTTCAAAGTGGTTTTGTGTCCATTCTTAGTATTCTTCAGAATGTTTTTTGTGTTTTTTCAAAGTGGTAGTGTATTTTCAGAAAAATGTAGTATGGTTTTTAGTGGAGTATTTTCAGAATGTGAAGTATTTTCAGAAGGTGTAATCTCTTATAAATGTGTGTTTCTTTTTCAGAAATGTGTAGTCTATATATATAGGCTGCCTAGGGTAAGTATTTTTTAGGTATATTCCTTATCCTAATTATAAAATAGTACAGTCCTTCCTAACAATCCTAGTATAACTGTCCTTCTTATCCTATATTTCAGCATCTTTTATAACAGCTAGGATAACTGTACATTTTAGTGGAGTATTTTCAAAAGGTGTAATCTCTTATGAATGTGTGTGTCTTTTTCAGAAATGTGTAGTGTATATATATATATATATTAGAAATATTCCTTATCCTAATTCTGAAATAGTACAGTCCTTCCTAACAGCTCTGGTACAGTTGACTTCTTATCCTATATTTCAGCATCTTTTATAACAGCTAGGACAACTGTACATTTTTCTAGAAGCTTCTTCTATTTTTATAGCCCTTTTACTTCTGAACTTTTACTTTTTATCCTAAAAATCTGATCCAATTAACTTTCTTATTTTATTTTGGATCTTTATATGTATTCTTGAAGTTTCCTAAGCAGTTACAACTGAGATTCTTTAGCTAGAATTCCTAAAGTACCCTGAAACACCCATGTAATTACCCCTTTATGATCCAAGTACTAGTCCACATAGTTGGCTAATTTTGGGCCTAACTAATTTGGGCCTCCTTTGCCAAGGATCAGTTATTAATGAGCTCCTGAAATTAGGTAACTAATAACAATCTATATTAAACTATAAGGCTACTAAGTTGATTAACTTTGAACTAATTAGGCAAGTAGGCTTATTATTTAACATTAAGGACTGAACTAAATCTAATTCTAACAAGGATGTTTAACCAATTCAGAAATAGTTGAAACAACCCTAAGTGTGCATAACTAACTAACAATCAGAGTTAATTAACTAACAAAAAAATAATAATTAAACTTAAGTAGCTATTTCCAAAACTAGAACAATTCCAACAGTCCTAGTATTCATGATCAATTAGACTTAAACAATTATCATAATCAGAGATGAAATGACTAATCTAAAAATAGAAAATAAAAAAAGAAACAAGACAAAGTATAGTATTAAACCTAAGCTAAATATATTAAAAATCAAATTAAATTAAAATAACCCTAAAACATGCATGATTAACTACAATAGAAATTGATAAATTAATATAAATAAGTAATTAATCGGCTACTTCAGAATGGAAAATAACATGACAAAATAAATAAGAAACCCTAGGCTAATAGCTCATAAATAATTAGTCAACAGGAAATAAGAAATTGACAAGACAACATGAGAAATAAAACAAAGAAAAATAAAGACGAAAACCTAAACTTCAACTCAGAATCAGTTAACTAAAAAAAATTCAAAACTAACCTAAGCAAATAATTTCAAAAACACAACTAGACAAACATAGAAATAAAGTTAGGAGTACCAATTTTGGCGGAAAGAAGTTGGCCGGACTTGGCTGACTTGGCCGGAGTTTGGCTGGATTCCGGCGGGTTTGAAAAATGAGTCAAACAAACATGAATCGATTGCTCTTTTTTAGAGCAATCAACTCATGTAGGTTTGAGCCAAAGGTCCGCTTGAAATCCTCTGAAACTAGGTTTTAGGGTTTTCAGATTTTTAGATTTGTAATAAGTCTAATTTGGGAGTTTCTTTTTGGGAAATAACTGAGAGATTAGGGTTGGGGGAAGAAGGAGATGGCCTGGGGTGAATTTGGTTTAATTTTGAGGTGGTCCGACGCCATGAGGCGATTTTCGGCGGCAGAATGCGGCAGTGCCGGTTGGGGGGGATCTAAGGAGGCTAGGATTTGAGGTCTGAGATAGACAGGAGTGAAGGGGAAGAGTTCTGAGGGGGTGGGGATCCGTTTGGACATTTTTATAGGGAATGAGAGGCGAGTTGCGAGCCGTTGGATTAAGATGATCCAACGACTGGGGTTTGAAAGGGTCAGAACGGAGTCGTTTTAATTAAAGGGGAATTGGACCGATTTGGGAAATTGGGCTGGGGTGTATTGATACTAATATAAAAGTATTGGGCCTGGTCTGCAATTGGCCCAGTTATCACGACCCAAAATTCCCACCGTCGGGATCGTGATGGCGTCTAATGTTACACCCGCTAGACAAGACAACGTATTTAATCATATTTATTAAAAATATTATTATAAGAAATCTCTTATATTTTCATAAAATAATTTCTTTTAAAATTCATTTCTCGGACTTGGGACCTCGGAATTTGATTTCTGACAAACGCCCAAGTCCCATATTTTCCTACGGACCCTTCGGGACCCTCAAATCACGGGTCTGGGTCCGTTTACCAAAAATGTTGACCACAGTCAACTTTAATTAGATTTCAAATTCAAAATTGCTAATTTTCTTAGTTTTTCACATAAAGGCTTCTCGGCTACACGCCCGGGCTGCGCACGCAAATTGAGGTGAGATAGAAGGAGGTTTTCACGAACTCGGAACACAGAATTAACCAAAAATATAAGGGATGACCTTTTGGGTCATCACAATCTCTACCTCTAAAACAAATGTTCGTCCTCGAACGGACATAGAAAGGTACCTAAATCGGGGGAAAATGGGGATATCGGCTCCACATATCAGACTCGGACTCCCAGATAGATACCTTAACAAGCTGAACCCTCCACTGAACACGGACCTAAGGATAACTCTTTGATCTTAACTGACAAACCTGTCGAGCTAATATGGCTACCGGCTCCCCCTCATAAGTCAAATCCTTGTCCAACTGGACACTGCTGAATTCTAGCACATGAGGTGGATTGGCCAGATACCTCCGAAGCATAGATACATGAAACACCGGATACACGACTGATAAACTCGGTGGGAAAGCAAGTCTGTAGGCCACCTCTCCTACCTTATCAAGAATCTCAAAGGGACCAATGTACTTAGGGCTCAATTTGCCCTTCATGGGCGACACTCACCATGCTCTTCATGGGCGACACTCGAAGTAATACCCGGTCTCCTATCATAAATGCCAAATTACAAACTCTACGGTCTGCATAACTCTTCTGCCTGTACTGAGCTGTACGAAGTCTATCCTGAATGATCTTCACCTTATCCAAGGCATCTTGAACTAACTCTAAACCCAACAACCTAGCCTCTCCCGGCTCGAACCACCTGACTGGCGACCGACGCCGCCTACCATACACGCCTCATAAGGAGCCATCTGAATGATCAACTGATAGTTGTTGTTGTAGGCAAACTCTGCTAAAGGCAAAAACTAGTCCCATGAACCTCCAAAGTCGATGACATATGCTCGCAACATATCCTCCAAGATCTGAATAGTGCGCTCAGACTGTCCGTCCGTCGGAGGATGAAACATTGTGATCAACTCAACCCGTGTGCCCAACTGACACTGAAATACTCTCTACAAATGGGGGGTGAACTGAGTACCTCGGTCAGAAATAATAGACACGGGCACACCATGCAGGCGAACAATCTCCCCGATGTAAATCTTTGCCAACCTCTCCGAATAATACGAAACTGCTACAAGAATGAAGTGTGCTGACTTGGTCAGCCTATCCACAATAACCCACACCGCATCAAACATCCTCTGATTCCGTGGGAGTCCAACTACGAAGTCCATGGTAATACGCTCCCACTTTCACTTAGGAATCTCAATCTGCTACATATAACCACCGGGTCTCTGGTGCTCGTACTTAACCTGCTGACAGTTCAAGCACCGTGCTACATATGCCACGATATCTTTCTTCATCCTCCGCCACCAATAATACTGCCGCAAATCCTAGAACATATTTGCGGCCTCTGGATGAATGGAATACCAGGAACTATGGGCCTCCTACAATATCAACTCACAAATCCCATCAACATCAGGCACACAAATACGGCCCTGCATCCTCAAGGCTCCATAATCATCAATAAAAACCTTCTTGGCACCTATGTGTCGAACAGTATCCCTAAGGACACATAAATGACGATCATCATATTGCCGTTCCCGAATATGATCAAACAATGAAGAACGGGCCACGGTATAAGCTAAAACACTAGCAGTCTCTGAAACATCCAATCTCATGAACCGATTGGCTAAATCCTGAACATCTAAAGCAAGCAGTCGCTCCCCGACCGGTATATAAGCAAGACTACCCATGCTGACTGACTTCCGGCTCAAAGCATCGTCTACCACATTGGCCTTTCCCGGATGATATAGAATAGTAATGTCATAGTCTTTCAACAGCTGCAACCATCTTCTATGCCTCATATTCAACTCTTTCTACTTGAATAGACATTGCAAACTCTTATGATCTGTGAACACCTCACATGACACACCATACAGATAATGCCTCCAAATCTTCAATGCATGGACAATGGCTGCTAACTCTAAATCATGAACTAGATAGTTTTTCTCATGAACCTTCAACTGACCTGAAGCATAAGCTATAACCTTGCTATCCTACATCAACAGTACACCAAGTCCAACTCGTGAAGCATCACAATACACAGTATATGGCCCTAAACCTGTGGGCAAAACTAACACCCGTGCCGTGGTCAAGGCTGTCTTGAGCTTCTAAAAGCTTGCCTCACACTCGTTTGACCACCTGAACTGGGCACCCTTCTGAGTCAACCTAGTCATCGGGGCTGTAATAGATGAAAAACACTCCACAAACCAACGATAATAACCAGCTAAGCCCAAGAAACTCCGAATCTCTATAGCTGAGGTGGGTGTAGGACAATCTCTGACTGCTGAAATCTTCTTGGGATCCACCTGAATACCCTCTGCCGACACAACATGGCCCAGAAATGCGACCGAACTCAACCAGAACTCACACTTTGAAATTTTGGCATACAACTGACTGTCCTTCAAAGTCTGGAGGACGACTCGAAGGTGCTGCTCATGCTCATCTCGAATGCGGGAGTAAATCAAAATATCATCAATGAAAATAATCACGAGCTAATCCAAATAGGGTCTAAACACCCAGTTCATCAAATCCATAAAAAATAGCTGGGGCATTTGTTAACCCAAATGACATCACCAAGAACTCATAATGCCCATACTGAGTGTGAAAGGTTGTATTAGGGACATCGGATGCCCTAATCCTCAACTGATGGTAGCCATATCTCTAGTCAATCTTGGAAGACCCTGTAGCACCCTGAAGCTGGTCGAATAAATCATCAATCCTCGGCAAATGATACTTATTCTTGATAGTAACCTTGTTCAATTGTTGGTAGTCAATACACATCCTCATTGTACCATCTTTCTTCTTAACGAACAACACTGGGGCACCCCAAGGAGAAACACTAGGTCTAATAAAGCCTTCATATAACAAATCTTGTAGCTAATCCTTCAACTCCTTCAGCTCTGGCGGGGCCATACAATATGGCGGGGTAGAAATGGGCTGAGTGCCCAGAGCTAACTCATTGCAAAAGTTAATATCCCTGTCGGGTGGCATACCCAAGATGTCAGTAGGAAATACCTCTGGAAAATCACTGACAACGGGCATAGACTCTATAGAAGGAACCTCAACACTAGAATCACGAACATAATCCAAATAGGCCTAACAACCCTTCTCAACCATGCGCCGAGCCTTCATATACGAGATAACTCTGCCGGAAGACTGACTAGGAGTCCCCCTCCACTCCAATCGGGGTACTCTCGGTAAGGCCAAGGTCACAGTCTCGGTATGATAGTCCATAATAGCATGATAGGGAAATAACCAATCCATCCCCAAAATAACATTGAAATCAACCATATCAAGAAGTAAAAGATCTACACAAGTCTCCAGAACACCAATAACCACTATGCATGAATGGTAGACTCGATCTACCATAATAGAATTACCCACCGGTGTAGATACATATACATGAGTACTCAGGGAATTACGGGGCATAATCAGATAAGGAGAAAAATATGAGGACACGTAGGAAAATGTAGACCCTGGATCAAACAAAACTGAAGTATCTCTGCTGCAAACTAAAACCATAACTGTAATGACCGCATCAGAGGCCTCAGCCTCAAGCCTGGCAGGAATAGCATAGCATCGGGGCGAAGCCCCTCCAATCTGAACATCTCTAGGTCAACCTACTATGGGATGACCTCTACCTCTCATAGGCTGTCCTCCACCTCTAATTGTCTAGCCTCCACCTCTGGCTCCTCGACCTCCACCCCTAACTGGCTGAGGGGGTGGGGGTGTACCTGGTGCGAGAATCATAGCACGGGAACCCTGATACTGAGAACCACCAGAGCCTCGGATGCTAAACCTAGAAATGTTCCCCATACCACCGCAAGTATAACAAGATCTTTGTTGATGTGACTGATGGCCCTGAAACTGGCTCTGTCGACCAGAATAACCACACTAGAAGCTCTAAAGAGGAGGTGCACTGATAGGAGTTGAAGGTGCAGTGCGGGATACCTAAAGTGTCGACTGGAATGGTCTAGGAGGATGATCTCTGCCAAAGGATTCTCCACTTCCAAATGAGACACACTGAATCGACCGAAATGACGAGGTCTCTTGTTAGACCCCTGACCGCTGCCCTGTGATAAGAACATCTCAATCCGCCTGGCCACATTGGCCGCCTCCTGAAATGAAATGTCAGTACCTGTCTCTCTGGCCATCTGAAGTCAATAGGCTGAGCTAACCCCTCAATAAACCTCCTCACAATCTCTCGATCGGTGGGGAGTATCATGATAGCATGTCGGGCCAAAGTGATGAATCTGGTCTCATACTGTGTAACAGTCATAGATCCCTACTGGAGACGCTCAAACTGCCTCCGGAATTCCTCTCTCTGGGCGACTGGAAGAAACTTCTCCAAGAACAACTCGGAGAACTGAGCCCAAGACAAAGGCAAAGACCCACCTGGTTTGGTCAGGCAATAGTCCCTCCACCAAATCTTGGCGGTACCAGAAAGACGAAATGTAGAAAAATCGACCCTACTGGTCTCTACGATCCCCATGTTCCGAAGAACCTCATAGAAATTGTTTAAGTAATCATGGGGATCCTCTGATGGTGCACCAGTGAAAGTAGTAGGGAACAACTTGGTGAACCGGTCCAATCTCCGTAAAGCACCAGAAGACATAGCTGCTCCCTCAACTGCTTGTGCCACAATACCTGATTGAGCTACTCAAGATGCCTGAGGTGCTAGATTCTGGAACTGAGAAGACAACTACTCTGGTGTGCGAGTAGCGGGAGTCTGATCTCCCCCCCCCCCAGCCTAAGAGACGGCTGGTGCTGTAGGAAGTAATCCTGCCTGAGCCACGCTCTCCAAAAGGCCCACTAAGCAGACCAGAACGTCCTGAAGTATCGGGGTGACAATGAACTCCCATGGGACCTGAGCCGGTCCAACTAGAATTGTCTAAGCAGGAACCTCACCGGCAAAATCTACTTGTGGGTCCTTTGTTGGGGATGCTGCTCTAGGCTGAGCCCATCCCCTTCCTCGGCCTCTAGCATGACCTCGGCCCCTCGTAGGAGCTGCAACTGAAGGATCAGGCTGCTGATCAGTAGATGATGAAGCACGCGTTCTCTCCATCTGTGAGGGAATAGAATAGAAACTTAATTAGCATTTGGAATGAAAATCGCATGACCAAGAAGAATAGATGTGAAGTTATTCCTAACTTTGCAGCTTCTGGGGGATAAGTATAGACGTCTCCGTACCGATCCCTCAGACTCTACCAAGCTTATCCGTGAATTGTAAGACCTAGGCAACCTAGAGCTCTGATACCAACTTGTCACGACCTGAAATTCCCACCGTCGGGACCGTGATGGCGTCTAATGTTGAACCCACTAGACAAGACAACGTATTTAATCGTATTTATTAAAAACTTTATTATCAAGTAAAAACAAGTAAACATCGACATTTCCATTAACAAAATCTTAAAATTGAGAACAGATTAAATTTACATAACTAAATCCACAAACTTAGCAAAATACATCAAATTAGCCAACCCGGATCTTTGAGTCACAACTCACAGACGATCTAAGAGTAGTACACAAAAGAGTCTGAAAGAAACAATACATATGTTTCTGAAGAACTAAAATAAGAAATATAATGGAGTAGGGAAGGGGACGCCAAGGCCTGCGAACGACTGCAGGTCTACCTCAATGTCTCCGGTGGACTGAAGGAAGCCTCCTCGATCAGTGTCCACAAGCTCCTATACCGGGACCTGCACAACATAAAGATGTGTATGTGTAGTATCAGTACAACTGACCCCATGTACTGAGTAAGTGCCGAGCCTAACCCTGGTGAAGTAGTGATGAGGCTAGGACATGACAAATAATATCAGTTGTGCAGCTTAATAAAATAACAACAAGAAGTAAACAGTTAAGTACAATAACAGGGAAATATGCTGGGGAAAAGGGGTAGAAATTATTGGAATGACGGAACGAGCAACAATTTAAATACCAAAAATAATAACGAGGATTAACAACACATAATAAATAAGTGAATAGAAACGGTACGGCATGTACCCTCATGCTAAAGTATCATAAACACGGCACTGAATGTCCCCTTGTGCTCAAACATCATAATCACGGCGCGGAATGTCCCCTCGTGCATAAATATCATCATCATAACACGGAATGTACCCTCCTGCATAATAATCGTAAACACGGCATAGAATTTCCCCTCGTACATAAGTAACATAAACATGGAACAGAATGTCCCCTCGTGCATAAATAATATATACAACAATTTGGCAAGAAAATCAAGAATACGGATCATAAATCATAACATCCCGGCAAGGGAACAAACAACATAAATAATACCGTCCCGGAAAGGGACACGGCTATAACCAATCTTACTCAAGTGTATAACTTAACAAAAATACTCCTCAACCGAACAAATACTAAAGTTAAGCTTAACCCATAACACAAGAAATACCAACAGAATCATAAAATTCATAATTTTCGACTCACGGGCATGCTTGACAACAACATGTAGGTACTCGTCACTTCACCTACACGTTGAACATGGAATAAACACATAGCAATTAAGACTCAACACCTATTCCCTTAAGATATGGTTAGGCCAAACACTTACCTCAATGCCGCGAACACAATTCAAGCCTCAACTACCGCTTTACCTCTTGATTCCACCACCAACTCGCTCGTATCTAGCCACAAGTTACTTAATTATATCGATAAATGCTAAATGAATCAATTATAATGCATGTAAATGAGTTTTCTAAAGTTTTCCCCAAAAAGTCAAAAATCGACCCCGGGCCCGCTCGGTCCACACCCGAAATTTGGACCAAAACCCGATTACCCATTCACCCCCGAGCTCGGATATATAAATGGTTTTGGAATCCGACCTCCATTTTAGGTCTAAATCCCCAAATTATAATATTCTTAGGTTTTCTCCAAAATTCCCAATTTCACCATGAAAACCCTAGATCCTAGGATGAAATCTTGTAACAAGAAGTTAAGGAGTAAAGTAAATGAGTTAGAAATCCCTTACTAATGTTTTGGAGAAGAAAGAGTGTTTGGAAAATCGCCTCTTAGGTTTTTATGGTTTTGAAAAATGAAAAGTAAATAAAAATCCCGTATAAATATACCCCTCTCAGACCCTCTCCGCGGACCACACAAAAAGGGATTGCGGCCGCACAAAAGAAAGATTGACTGCAGTGACATGCTTTAGTATTTTGGCCATAAATTTCACTACATATGTCCAAATTGTGATTTCTTTACTCTTATGGAAACTAGACACGAAGGTCTACAACTTTCATTTTTGAATCATCTCAAAGTTCCTTGTAAATCAAAAGATATAGGCTTCCGAAGTCAGGCCAGTGAACCTGCAGATCCTTCCTCACTGCGGACCGCACAAAATTGAGTGCGACCGCAAAGGCCCCTTTGCGGTCAGCACAAAATCATTGCGGATCGCACTGGCTGGTTCAGAGATCCGCACTTCTCTGAACCTGCAACAACTATGTTTTAAGCCTAAAACTTCCCGAAACCTACCCGAAACTCACCCGAGCCCTCGGGACTTCAAACCAAATGTGCACACAACCTCAAAAATATCCTACATACTTATTGGTGCGATCATATCACCAAACTAACATCATAAACATCGAATTAAACCCCAAAATCAATGAAATTTCTCAAAACTTCTTTAAACATCAAAGTTTGCATTTAAGGTCCGATTCACGTCAAATGAAGTCCATTTCTTACCAAACTTAATAGATATGACATAAATATTATATTGAACCTGTATCGGGTTCCGAAATCAATATACGGGCCCGATACCACAAATTTCACATATGATTACTCTTTCCAAAATCTCTTATATTTTCAGAAAATAATTTCTTTTAAAATTTATTTCTAGGACTTTGGACCGCGGAATTCGATTCCGGGCATACGCCCAAGTTTCATATTTTCCTACGGACCCTCCGGGACCGTCAAATCACAGGTCCAGATCCGTTTACCAAAAATGTTGACCAAAGTCAACTTTATTCAGATTTCAAATTCAAAATTGCTAATTTCCTCAGTTTTCACATAAAGGCTTCTCGGCTACACGCCCTTGGCTGCGCACGCAAATCAAGGTAAGATAGAAGGAGATTTTCACGACCTCGGAATACAGAACTAATAAAAAATACACAGGATGATCTTTTGGGTCATCACACCAGTTCGGTTCAATATTTAATTTTCTCATTAATTGTTTAAACAATTTAATCTAATCTTAATTAAATCACTATATTGTACTGATTTATGAAATTAATTAGCTATTTACCTTTATTATTTATATAATGAGTCAAATTTAATTTATAAAAAGTAAACCCATTAATTATAACATTAATACCAATAATTATCAAAAGAACCATTTTTTGTGATTTTCTTCTGAGAATGTGATTAAATTATGTTACTAAGTATTAAATTAAATCAAATACCTAATAATTCAAGATAATAAAAGTTTTAAATAATTTTTTTTATTTTTTATAAATTGTAAAAGATAAAATGTGACCATAAATACAAATAATTCCTAAATAAACACCAAAATTCACACAAAAAAAAAAAGCCAACAACAAATAAAATTAATTTTAATTATTAATTTTGTAGGAGTATTTTTAATGGGATGAAAAATTACATGCTTACCATAGCTATAATAACTTTTTTTTTGAACTACAATAACTTCTACGTTAGTTTTTTAATATTTAATATTTTATAATTAATACAATCTTGTCTTATGAATTCTTATTATAAATATGTATAAAGGTTTAATAAAACCAATTTCATTAGAATCATCCATATTAGTAATACGTTACCACTCTAAAATAACCAAAACAACAAAGTAATGCTAAACGCACTCTACAAAGCATTGAATTGAGGAAAAAAAAATACCCACGATAGTATATTATTATATTATATTTTAACAGCTTTTCTACTAAAATAATTCTTTTTAGTTATTAATTTTTCGTGTAATATAGAAAAATATACCAAATTATTAACGAACAACTAAAAATTTTTAAGAATATAAATGATTGAGAAAAGAAAGAAAAATATTAGTAAGAGCTAATACCCCTAATGATTTTGCAAACATAAAGATCTAAAAGTGAAATCTCAGATCGATCTTTTTACTCTTTAAAAATGACATTTGTGGCGAATAAAATCATAATTACAGTTAAATATTCAAAAATGAGATAAACTAATATTAAGAATCTAAATCAACAGAAAATAAATTATATTTTATGTTAAAACCAAATAATCAGATCTTTCAATTAACTATTTAGCAAGATAATCCAATTGAATTATTTTTAAATTCATCATATGAGTAAAGTAATTTTTTAACTTTAAAAAAAATCTTATGATACGTAAATTTTATTCCATAAAAAAAGTGTTGGAGCTTAAAAAAAAAAAATAGGTCGCAAAGTAAAAAAGCTTAGTATACTATTAAGAAGGCCATACAAGTGTTTGAGGAAGTACAATCAAAGTTAATGTCACGTCCCGAAACCTATTATAGGTCGTGATGGCGCCCAACGTCACCGTTAGGCAAGCTAACAATGAACTATCACGTAAAGTGTTCATTTTATTACTTTTGAAATCATAAATTTTTGTTAAGTAAGGAAATTTACACCTTTGAAATTCACAGTACATACATAATTAGTACAACATAAAATAAAAGGTGATAATAATATGCAAATCCGTAAGCATCAATTAGAATTTCACGACGCAAAATCCATCAAAAATCGTGATGGCGCCTAACACTACTGTCAGGCAAGCCAACAATTATATTATTAACTTCATTACTCATTTTCGTATTTTTGAAATCATAATTTCCTTCAATTAAATAGTAACAGATAAATTTAGAAAGAAAATGGCAATACTTTCACAACTACAACACTGAACAACCCATAAGCACCCCAAAAACTTGGTATCACGAGTGTGTGAGAATCAACTAGGAAATACAGTAATGTGCAATGTGGAAATACAGCTCACCTTAGTCCTCGCAATAATCGCGCCTCTGCGCCCACAAGGCCACTAGACATATATGCACTTGCACAAAAAAGTAAGACAAGTGTAGTATGAGTACATAAATCAATGTGTACCAGTATCCAGTCTAACCTCAAAAAAGTAATGACGAGGGGTCGACTCTGACACTTACTATAGGCTAACCATAAAATATCAATATTATAATTAAGCATGAGTTATGTAGAAACAACTGAAAACTTCAAGAACGATAGAATAAATAAATAATTATTCTACTAATATGAATTCCCTATGTAACAATTTATATTTCAAGACAATGAAGCAATATCATTTATTATTAGTTTTAAAGATTTATTATGCGCAAATCATGTTGAGGCCGTACGACCCGATCCAACATATAATTTTAAATTGTGCTGCCGAGGGTCGAGCGACACAAACCATTGATCCATCTATCTGACACTGAGGTGTTCGGCCCACTCCACAAAAAGAGAAAAGACATTAAAACAACCAATTCAAGATATATTAAGGGGAAAATATTCAAAGAATTACCAATTCTCATTAACGGTCAAGTAAATGAAGTTTAACCTGTTACGATTATTATGTAAAGTTTAAATATGATTTAAGCAAGTAAATTAACATGTTTTGGGTGCAAACATGGTGAGTATAACATGGTTTGGGTCCTAGACTACCAGAACATAAATACAATTAGTAGTTGCATATGGACTCTCGTCACCTCGCGCATACGCAGCCCCACAAATAGGAGCACGTAATAATTTAATTCACCTATGGGATTCCCTTTTACAAGGTTAGAAAGGAGGTTTACCTCACTCTGGAATTCTATAACCAGCTCCCAAGCCTTTCCAACAACACAAACAGATGCTCATCGCTCCAAAACTAGTCAATAAATGTGAAACTCCATAAATATGTACTCTAATACTCATTATAATCAATTCACAATAATTTCCAACTCCGCTTGAAAAGTCCATACAAATCACCATCGGGCCCATGTGCTCAAATTCTGAAATTTTTTAAGATAAACATTACCCATAACGCCACAAACTCAAATTTCCAATTCCATGCCCAAATTCGTGGTCAAAATCCAAAATGCCAATTTCTTGGCCTTTCTTCAAAATTCCAAATTTCTACAAATTTTCATGTCTAAATCCATATATAAACCTTGTATTTAACTCAAAACTAGTATAAATCACTTACTTCATGATTGGCGATGAAAATGGTGCTCCAAAATTGCTCCTAGGTCGGCTCCCATGAAGGAAATGAGATAAAAATGGCCAAAACTCGTGTTCTTACAACTTATACACTGCCCAGGTGACCCTCCTTTGCGAATGTGGAAAGCCACTCGTGTTCGCGAAGCTCAAGAAGCCCAGGCCATAAAACTTTCTTCACGTTCGCGTTCCTAACAACTTGTTTGCGAAGCCTTCCTCCCTCACTACTTCGCGTTTGCAAACTCGCTGCGTTCCCGTAGGCCAAACGGCCCCATGCCCAGCTCCTCACTTCCTTATATGCGTTCGCGATTGCCCAACCGCGTTCGTCTAGGTCCCTCAAGCTCCTCACTACATTCGCATCTCTCCCATCGGGTTCACAATGGGAAAATCCAGCAGCCCCCAAAAGTCTCCTTCGTGAACGCATGAGTCCCTTCGCGTTCGTGAAGAAGGAAACTAGATAGCAGTAACAAATCATCCCAATTTGGTCTGAAACCACCCCGAAACACACCCGAGGCCCCCGAGACCCCGTCCAATCACACAAACCAGTTCCGTAACATAACAGAAACTTGCTCGAGTCCTCAAATCACATCAAGTAACATTAAAATTATGAATCGTACCCTAATTCGAGCTTAATGAACTTTAAAACTTTAAACTTTTACATTCGATGTCGAAACCTATCAATTCACGTTCGATTAACCTCAAATTTTTCACCCAAGTCACATTCCTCATTACGAACCTACTCCAACTTCCGATATTAGAATCCGGACCCAATATAAAAAAGTCTACTCCCGGTCAAACTTTCCAAAAACCTTCAAATTTCCAACTTTCGCCAAATGACCTTGAGATGACCTATGGACCTCCAATTTCACATCCGGACGCGCTTCTAAGACTAGAATCACCATACGGAGCTATTCCTGGACTGGAAATTCCAAAAAGATATCGATAACATTGACATTCAATTTAACCCCAAATTTATGAAATCCTTCCAAAATACCAATTTTCCACAATAGGCGCCGAAACACTCCTAGGTCATCCAAACCCCTATCCAGACATACGCCTAAGTCCAAAATCATCATATGAACCTGTTGGAACCTTCAAGTTTCTATTCCGAGGTCGTTTACTAAAAATTTAAACATTAGTAAATCCCTTCAACTTAAGGCTTCCGAAATTAGAATTTTCTTTCCAAATCAACTCCGAACTTCTCAAAATTCAATTGTGACCACACGTACAAGTCATAATACCTAAAGTGAAGCTACCCATGGCCTCAAACCACCGAATGGTGCACTAGAGCTCAAAACAACTGGTCGGGTCGTTACATAATACAACCCGGTGCCATAAGTACATGGGCATTTACTAAGGAGTACAACAATAGTACAATATCTGTCTGGAAGGTAAATAAGACAGGATAAAGTAAATAGTATGATGAAGACTATGTGGGTTACAATACGTAGACCGGAATGCAGCTCACAATAAAGTCTCCTCAATAGTTGCGCCTTGATGTCGCCAAATTCACACCACTGATTGGGATTGTGAAGCGGTTGATGCAATTATAATTACCTAACTTGAGTCAGGGTCGATTCCCCAAAGAGCTTATATTGTATTAGGTATATACTTAGACTAGGTGTATGACGTGACCAAAATGCACTTCCACATACTTGGTTGTTTCTTTCTACTTCTACAATTTATACTATTGTTTGTAAATGAAAAGTTAGAGAATGATATTTTTGGTATTGTTTTTCAAGTTTATAAAAGATCTAGGGTTGTGGCTTTCACATAGTTGGTTACCTAACAAATTATGGACTTTAGGGCATGTTTGATTGGTCGGGGTGTAATATAGCAATGAAACGCAGTTACCCACTCGATACCTCTGGTTGTTAGAGTGTCTTTACCCAATTTGCCTTTCACAAGTCCAAATGTGTAATTCCCAAAACAAGTGATAGATGCTCAAGTCGGGTCTTACTGTCTCTAGATTCGATCCTTTAATTGGGGCTATCAATTTCTTGAGTTCACCCCAAGTCCTTGTTAGCCAAGTTTTCCTAGACTTAGTCTCTCTTTCTCAAGTAGAGACTAAGCCAATTAGGCATGAATCAATGTTTGCAACCATTAATTCTGAAACTGAAGCAAGAACTAGGCTAAATACCACACACACAATCACAAACAAGACCTAAACTAAACACCCATTAGGCATCCATACCAGGGTTGCGTCACAACCCTAACGAAGAATTGGCTACTCACAGATAAAATTGAAGAAACTAAAGAAGAAAATAAGATTAAACTCATAATAGATGATAAATTAATACAAAGTTTTCCAAAACAGTAAAGGAAAAACAGCTATCTACTTTCTGGAGTTCAAACTTAACCTAATTTTGACAAAAAGACTATTTATACACAACTAAAATTATCGGACAAAATTGCCCCTACAGAGGTTCTATGGACGCACAATTCTGTGTACGGTCCGCACTTTGAAGCTGGCTTGATAGGATGGACTTCTGCGGCCGCACAATTCTTAGTTGCGGCCGCACTTCATCAGATTTTACAGACCACACATTTCTGAGTGCGGATTCACTCTTGAATTTGAGCTTGACAGTAAAGACTTCTGCGGACCGCACATTTTTTAGTGCGACCTCACTCTTGAATTCTGCGACCGCACAATAATAGTGTAGTCCACACTTCTTCATACACACAGACTTCCATCTATCTGAACCTCATCTTCCGCTGTCGTACAATAATTATGTGGTCTGCACTTTGCAAAGAAATTCTGTCTGAGGTTCTTCATAGTCTGCGACCGTACTCAATATTGTGCGGTCCGCACTTTACTCTTTTCTTGATTTGTTTTAGTCCTCATCCAAAAATACTCCTTCTTGAGTTGATTTTCATCTCTTTGAATCATCTTCCAATACTCATACAAGAAAGCACATTTCATCAGTTTTCAGGAATACCTTTAAGCATTTTTGAGCTAAAACAAAAGTAAAAGAGTGCAAATAAGTTGTCAAAGTCCCTATTTATCACGCCTACGCGCCCAGATGTCCACCAAATGAACCAGTCACATTTAGTGCAGAAGTGTAGCATGGATACGTAAATTAACGAGTACCCAGTAAGTATCTAGCCTAACCCCGAAGAAGTAGTGATGAGGGACGAACATCGACACTTACTAGAGGTCCAATATAGCTAAATCCTAAACGGATATGAAACACAACATTAATTGTGAGATAAAATAGTAACCAACATAATCGTTAAAAATTTCTTTTAACCATATAAATTTCTCAATCTCGTATTCTATCTCAACAACTTAGAAAATATGAAGTACCAATATCAAATGAATAAGGTATACCATATGAAATGTCAGGCATCAGTGGAAGGAAAATCTTGTGAATATTCGGACGGCTAACGATGTAACGCACGACTATGCATATGTCGTACGACTCGATCCAGAATAATATGTGCACTGCCGAGGGTCGAGCCGCAAGAACCATAGATGCATCTATTATACTGACAAGGCATTCAGCCAGCTCCATAAGAAAGGAATAAACTTATCGAATCACGAGCCACATGCTTACAACATGATACCGAAGAATAACAGTGAATATACCCCTTTACATTTATTAAATATCTTGGCAACAACTCAAGGTGAGAAAGCTCGGCCTAATATATATTTGTTTTTAAATCAATTCAATTGTAATTTCAATTAATTAAGCTAGTAAAATGAGTCCAAACTATTCGAGTATTACATGATAAAGTCCTAAGTCTACCCAGACATAAACATGCTTTCGCTACGTACAAACTCTTGTCACGTCGTGCGTACGTAGAATGCACAACTAGTAGAAAATAATAATTACATCACCTAGGGGGTAGTTTTCCCCTCACAAGGTTAGACAGGAGACTTACCTCCCTCCGAAGTTCCATAAGAGGCTTCAATGCCTCTCTAACTCTTCAATCAAAGCCCATCAACCCTAAACTAGTCAAACAATGTGCAAACCAATAAAAATACACTCTAATACTCATAATTAATCAATTTTACAATTCGCAACTTTGCTCGAAAGGTCAAAAAGTCAACCATTGGGACAACGTGCCCAGATCCTAGAAATGTTCGAAGATAAATGTTACCCATGACGCCACGAAATCAAATATATTATTTTTTTAAAATTCCATGTCCAATTTCGTTGTCAAAATCCAAAAATATGATTTCTAGGTTTCCTACCAAATCCCATAATTTACACTAATTTCCATGCTTAAATACGTATATAAACCACGTATTTAACTCTTAATGTATAGAAATCTCTTACCTCAAGATTGATGATGAAATGGCTCCTCCAAATCTCCCCAAAATTGCCCAAGCAAGAGAGAAATGGGCAAGAATCCCTCTTTTAAAACAATTCCGTCGAGGCCCATCCTTCATCGCGCTCGTGACCATCGTCTGCATTGGCGTGCCGGACTGCCCCTGCCTTTGCGTTCTCTATAAGGCCTGGAAAATTTTGCTAAGTAATTTAGGATTTTGGGGTGCTAGGTAGGCTAATTATAATATTTTATGTGCTATAAAAGTGATGTAAATGAATTGTATGTGGTAAATAAATGCATAAGTCTTATAATAAGTAATGTAGGGTCCAAGGAGAAGCCTAAGTCTAAGCCAAATGGGAAAACTTAATAATACGCTAAAATTCCAAATGTTCTTGCACTAGTCCACACTTTGAACGTGAATATATAAATATATATAAGGTATTATGTGATGAAAAACTTACTAAATGAAATATCTTTGAGTTTAGTTTCCAACGCTTCAAACCGTTCGTCATTTGGACATTCCTACGCAAATCTATGATCAAATTACCAAAGGCTGGAAACATGCGATCCTATGTCGAATCTGCGATCGCAGAATCAAAATGCGGTCCACATTTTTTATTATGTGGTCGCAATCTGTCGCATATTGGGACAATGTTGCCAAGTTTTGGGCACCTGTTTCGCATATGCACTCTGCGGCCCACATTCTTATTTTGCGGTGCATTCTGTGAACGCAGACCCGGTTTTGGAGGCTTATTTTTCCTATTTTTATAACCCGACCCCATTTTCATAAATAAGTTTAGGGGCTTCATTTGGGGACATTTTCTACTGATTTTAGAGAGAGTTGAGAGCATATAAAGAGAGAAAGAAGGGGTCTAGCTTCATAATCATCCAAATCTTGCTCAAGTTTTCAAGAATCTAGGAAGATAACCATAGATTGTCCTACATCCGGGTAAGTCCTACTTCCAATATTTCATGCAAGAGGTTAAAGATTCAAATATTTTGTGGGGGGTTAGAAATAGGCCATGCTTGTGGGACTAAGTCGTAGTATGTGATGTTGAAGAACTAATTTAGGTAGTTCATGTTAAAATTGGTTGAGGGAACAATGAATTGCCATTTTTAAACCTTGTAGTCTACTTCAAATGTTAGGTGTTTGATGAAATTCCTAAGAGAGTTACACCATGCGTAATCTTCCTAACTATTAATCGATTTCCGCTATCTCCTTATAGATTGTTATTTCTAGAGGTGTTGGTGTATTTTAGAAACATAGGAAAATCTCTTTGAGTTATGTATGGCTAACTCTAATCCCCATAGGATAAACCCGTTTGTGCTCACTTTCCAGGTATGATTCTCTTGTTGATTATCTATGGAATTTATGTGTTCTATGTGCCTAATTGAGAAATTCTCGCTTCTATGCTTTTCCATGTTACTACCATGTCGTTATGCTATTTGAGTGTATAAATTGTGATTATCATGTTTCCCCCTTTCTCTATGTGTGCGGTCCTCTTATCTGATGGTTGTGGTAAATGTGAAAGGTTGGATTGATATGAAATGTGAATAGAGAGATTGTAATGATTTGAAATACGAATCAAGAGGTTGAATTGATATGAAACATGAATCAATGAATTGGGTTGTTATGGAATATGAATTAAAGGATTGGATTGACATGAAATACGAATCAAGAGATTCCAATGATATGAAAGATGATACAAAAAGAATGAAACGATGTGTGATGGGAATCAAAAGATGGAAAATGATAAAAGTGATCTAAGATATTTATGAATCGACAGGATAATGTCCTAGGGTGAGATGGCCTATCCGATTGGGTCGGGATCGTACACCATGTTTTGCACATGGAGATATGATATTGTGATATGATGATGATTTTAGCCTCACTGTTTCAGTTGAGATGGCTTAGCCGATCGGGCAGAGATCGGACTCCATGTGAACATGTCACGATGGTGATATGAGATATGATGATTATACGGGCCTCACTTAAGATGTATTAGCCGATCGGGAAGAGATTGGAATCCGTGTGACAATGACACGGTGGATCAGTAATAATAATAACAAGATGAACTTAAAATAACATTAACCAAAAGATGGAAAAACGGGATGACGGATGTGGTAATCCTTGTTTGTATTTTCCCTTGTTGCAGTCTATTGTGGTATGATGCCTCTATTTATGTCTTTGACTGTTGATGTTTATCCTATCTAGAGTAGGTTTGTTCATACATACTAGTACTATTTAATGGTACTAACGTCCCTTTTGTCGGGGACGCTACATCTTTTATATGGATGTAGGTGGTTCCGTAGCAGGTAGCGTCGATCGTTGATAGTGGTGCTTCTCCTCCTCCCTTCAGCAGTTCCAGTTAGCCCCATTTCCTCCCCGGGCCTTGTGTAGTTACATGCTGATTTCTTTTGTATATGTTGTCCCTTTTGAGGTATAGCCAGGACCTTGTCGCCGCCAGATCTATGTATATTTCTCAGAACTCTTAGAGGCTCCGTAGATACTACGTGGGTTGTGTATATATTTTGGGTAGTTGTCAAATTTACTTGTAACGTGATTTTGTGTCTTGAATATCGTAATTAGTATGTATGTTTTGGAAGATTTAATGTTGGTAATAGCAAAATGGACCTAATGTTATGAATATATGCTTTTGATTTATCTCTTGCTAACTCATGTAAGTAATGTACGCTATAAATAGGGGGGAGAAATGAGTCGGGTAGGAAAGGCTAAACAGGCTTGCTTGACCGGGTTCACTTGGTTAGGCGTCGGTCACATCCCTCAGTTTTGGGGCGTGACAAACTTGGTATCAGAGCCAGGTTTTAAAGTGTCCTAGGATGTCTCGGAGCCGTGTCTAGTAGAGCCCTTCTTATCGGTATGTTGTTGACCACATCTATAATTAGAGGGCTACTTGGACATTTAAGAATTTCACCCTTATTTGATACTCCAATCATGCGATAGAGCTCAATATAGGGAGTTAGTTTTCTCTACAAGCCTTACACTCAGAATGAGTAATCTTGATACCATAATCCGCGAGTTTGAATCCATGAAGAGGGATTGATCCCACCATTGAGTCCGAATGAGATTGCCCAAAGGCTTGTTAAAAGAATGTATTGAGCCGTGGAGGGACTAGTAGAACCTATTGCTAAGAGGGGAGTACCCTTGTGCCTATTAATGTCTCTGCACCACCAAATCTTATAGTATATCGGTATGGTACCAACGTACTTTAGGGATGTGGAGTCGAGGGGCATCGATTAAGCTATCGCCCTATCAACTTGAAGTCACCAAGTAAGTCATTCCTTAGCACAACCAACGTACTCTTGTTGTATATATATACATCCATGTTGAAGAATTTTCATAGGCATGGTCTTAATAAATGTTGAGTCACAAAACATTGCATGCACCTACTCTTGAAACAAGATCCACTATTTCGTGAGTCCACTCCACCACAAATTCTCTTAATTGCAATTGACATCGAGCTCTATGATCATGTCCTTGAATTTTGTTGTAGCTATAGAATTACCATTTCCAACACACATTTCTAAACTCTAACAAGGGACTACACCCGGAGAACTTCTTACCGAATGAATGGATGGACAATTCTAATACTTTTCGCACAAAATAAAAGGATATTCTCTCTCAACCATTTTCTTTTCTCTATTAGAAACCCTAGGCCATTTTTCTTGAAGTTTTTACATAATCTGAATGTCGACATAGTATCATAGTGAAGATCTTGCCTTGTGTCATCATCATCTCTAGTATGGTAGTGCCCTCGCTTTATCTTTGTTGAGGCTTTCATTTTGGCCTAGTGGTCGGAATCGGCAAGATTTTTATTTGTTTGGCGATAATCTTCCTCTTCTCTGACAAGTTATTTTTTGGATTTGGTTTGCTCAATTACTTTTAACACTATTAAATCTCCATCAAAGCTAGGGTCTGTCGAGCCTCCATGTAGCTAGATTATACTACTTATTCTTGTTGCTCATCTTATTCCTGAAGGTTGTTCTTCTTCCGGATGTAAGGAAGAAGAGCATTTTCGCTCCTCTGTTCAGTTTACCCTTAAAACCTCAAGTTCCCTTTTTTATTAGCTCATCTGACATACCCGGCCTTCCCCTAGTTGATGACCCATTTCTTAGTTCCAATTTCGAGGGCTGAAGGAAGAGCATAATTGTGTCCTTGGTATCTACAAATACAATTTGTTTTATCAATGGCAATCAACCCAAATTCTTTACCAATTTCGCTGAATCAAGAAAATAGGATAGATGTAACAATACCTTTATTTTCTGGTTAACCAGTTTTCGGTCCTCTGATATTACTAGGGTTCTTAGTATTCTGAAATAACTAAAGAATGATATAGAATTATAGGTGGAAAGACAAGTGTCACGACCCAAATTCCCAACCTTAGAGGTTGTGATGGCGCCTAACACCACACTTGCTAGGCAAGCCAATGTTAGAAATCGAATAATTTATTTCCTTAATTAATTACTTAAGCATAAATAAATAAATTCCAAATAAACTTAATTAGAATAATTCCCAACAACAATAAAGTTAAATAATAATAATAACCAACTAATTAAGACGAGCCACGAACTGATTAAATAAATAACTCTAAGACTACCCCAGCGTCTGGTGTCACAATCAGCGAACTACTAATGAATACTACAAATAATAGCTGAAAGAAATAGTGTAATTGTCCTGAATATAATAAAACACTGTGAGTAACAATGGGAGAAGACTCTTGGAATCTGCAAACGCCGGCAGATGTACCTCGTGTCTCCAAGCGAATCAGGTGGTCATCCTGGAATCCTCTACTGCTAATTAGTACCTGGATTTGTGCAAAAGAGTACAGACGGTAGTATCAGTACAACCGACCCCATGTACTCAGTAAGTGTCGAGCCTAACCTCGGCAAAGTAGTGACGAGGCTAAGGCGGGGCTTCAACAATATAATCGATAACAACAATAAATAATAAAGCAAGAAAGAAATCTAAAGAAATATATGAATAAGTGTTGCAACAAAATGAAATACTCATCTATAACCAATTCTCAAATAGCTCTTCAAAGTTCCAAACTTTAACTTTGAATAAAAATAGTGCCAAAAATATTTAAAGAGTAGTAAATTAGACATTTTAACTTTTCAAAACTTTTATTTTTTTTTCTTTAAAAATCAGAAAAATATAAATGTCCTCCCTTATCACTCCTTGTTGCGGCGTGCAACCTGCTCCCACATGTCCTCCCTTATTGCTCCTCCCTAAAATATCACCCTTATTACTTATATTGCAGCGTGCATTCCGATCCCACTTGTCCACCCTTATCACTCTTTGCTGCGGCGTGCAACCCGCTCAACAACTATAAATAATAA
Organism: Nicotiana paniculata; assembly: GCA_005239505.1. Lineage (NCBI taxonomy): Eukaryota > Viridiplantae > Streptophyta > Magnoliopsida > Solanales > Solanaceae > Nicotiana > Nicotiana paniculata. The sequence continues at coordinate 45,033 of ML313237.1, forward strand.
ACTGCATTTTTCTCATAACTTCATCAATAACCTCTCAACCATGAAACCAACAGGAATATCAAAATATATACCTATATTTCGTAAAAACAATACCAAACCTCTCAACCATGTTTATATTACAAGGAAACCAGCTCAAACAACCAATACTCTTTCCAAATAGTCACAACAATATCTAACAACAATTCAACAAGGACAAATAGTCATAGAAAAAATAATGAACATATAACAGTTAAGACAATGATCAAATAAGTGGGGAACGGGAAACGGGATCATGTTTAACAAACAATTTGGGTGATGCATAGATACTCGTCACCACACCTATACACCAAGCCCATGAATTTCACATAGCAAACAAATGGGGAGTCCTATTCCCTCACGCCAAAGATAGACCAAACACTTACCTCAATTCCGCAGGCCACTCACTACTCAATTATTGCTTTTTCTTTTGAATTCACCTCTAACATGCTCGAATCTAATAAAAATAACTTAGTATCATTAAATAATGCTAAAGGAACTAACTTTATTAAAAAATATGATTTTTCCTAAATTTTATAAAAAAAGTGAAAACCCGACCCGGGCCCGCTTGGTCTAAACTCGGGGTTCGGACCAAATTACGTTTACCCATTCACCCACGAACCTAAATATGCTATTAGTTTTGAAATCTGAACTTAATTTGATATAAAATTTTGATTTTTACAAAACTCCTAATTCTACCCAAACCCTCAATTTTTATCATGAAAATTCATTGTATTTTTCTTTAAAAGTGATGCAAAATAGTAAGGAATTGAAAGAACAAGGTTTGGAATTGATTACCTATGAATTGGGGATGAAGATTGTTGAAGAAAACTCGTTTTTAGGGATGGAACCTCGAAAAATTGGAGAAGAAAGGGTTATGTCCAGATTTAATTCGTTTTTATATTAGCTGGGCTACGGCCCTATGCGATCACGGGTAATGGGTTGCGATCGCATAGGGTAAGGGAGGTTGGGCAGTGCGATCGTGGGGCAGGGGGTGCGTTTGCACAGGGTAGGGGGATGCTGACTATTGCGATCGCGGGAGAGACTATCCGGTCGCACAACACAATTCTGGGACCCCCTGAGCTTGCACTGTGCGATCGCAAAGAGGGCCATGCGATCGCACAGTTGAAATTCCAGGCGCAACAGCAATGAAAACCAGCAGTTTTATTTAAGTGTACAACACCCCGTGGCCTATCCGAAACTCACGCGAGCCCTTGGGGTTCCAAACAAATCATGCACGCAAGTCTAAAAACATCATACTGACTTGCTCGTGCGATAAAATCATGAAAATAACATGTAAATCTATGAATTAAACCTCAAAATTCATCGTTTTCAACAAAAACTCTTAAAGTTCATAATTTCTCAATCGGATGTCCCAATCACATCAAACGAACTCCGATTTTCACCAAATTTCACAGTTAACCTTTAAATATCATAACAAAGGTGTACTAGGCTCCGGAACCAAAATACAGACCCGATACCAATGTTTTTTAGCATTATTTCTTTTATTGAACTCTCAAACATTTTAGCAAAATAATTTCTTTCAAAAATTGATTTCTAAGGCTTGGGACCTCAGAATTCATTTCTAGGTATACGTCCGAGTCCCATATTTTATTGCGGACCTCCCGGGATATTCGGAACACAGATACGGGTCCGTTTACTCAAAAAATTGACCAAAGTCATCTTTTATCAAATTTAAATTTTAAAAATCACTATTTCCCATATTTTCACATAAAAGCCTTCTGGTTTCATGCTCGGACTATGCACGCAAATTGAGGTATTTAATTTTAGTATTTTTATCGCTATTAAGCATGGAACATAGTCTAATTTAACAAAATGACCCCTTGGGTCATCAAAACAAGTCCATCTATCCTCTTACTTTAACTACGAATCTGCTTTATTCACTATAAGTTATGTTGTCCCTTGTCAATCCTATCCCCTTTAGAAGCATGTTGGTTGATTTCCCAATGCACACGCAAGTGTACGTGGTCGACAAGTAATATAGGATT
>MDKI01045398.1:0-15449 GCA_005239505.1 Nicotiana paniculata
TATAAAGAATATTGTGTGGATTGTGTGTGCATGTGACCGCTTCGCAATTTACATTCCGCGAGCAGAGTGTTATTCCCCCACTCTCATGGGAGCGATCCGTACGCCACGGCGAGATTGAAAGATATATTATGGTTCGGACCGTTCGACCCTAGGCAGTGCACAAATATGATCATTATAATGGCTCAGGCCGGTTGTCCTTATCCTATATGCGCATGCTAAATTGTAAATGATTTTTTTTTTATGGATATTGAGTGGGCAACATATTTTTTTAAAAAAAAAGAAAAAAATGAAGTAGTAATTGTACATTTACTTCCAGTATTTAGTTGAATTACAGTTATCTTTAATGTTTACTATTTTTATCATCCTTGTATGTTTGTTACTGATATTATATCTTGTTTAATCATTTTGTTGGACCTTAGTGAGTGTCAAGTCGACCTCTCGTCACTACTTCTTCGACGTTAGGCGGGATACTCACTGGGTACATATTTGTTTATGTACTCATGCTACGCTTCTGTACTTAATTGTACAGGTTCTGAGGCTGGTGCATCTGGTTATCAGACCGGAGCTCGATTCTGATCATAGTTGGACCTGACTTCACGGTGAGCTGCTTCTCCTGACGATCCTCAGCAGCACCATGGATTTTTTTTGCTTATTTCCCGTCTATTTCTTTCAGACAGTGGAACTGTATATTATATCTTTTGTATATTCTGTTAGTATGCCCGTAGGACTTGTGACACTAGTTCCTGGCACACACGTGGTAGTTATTATGGATTACGGGTCTGTATATATATTGGCTCACACCTCCTTATGACCTCTTTTGATTAAAACTGGCTAATTATCCTTTTCGATTTACGTTTTAATCTTTAAAAACTTAGTTTATGTTGAAATGTTTAATCAAATAAGAAAGAACCCTTAGTAAATTGAGTGTTGGCTTGCGCGACCCACTGTTGGGCGCCATCACGACCTGAGTTAGGATTTTGGGTCGTGACAACATGGTATCAGAGCTCTAGGTTCACGTAAGTCTCACGAGTCAGGGGCAAACCCAGTAGAGTCTTGCGGATCGGTATGGAGACATCTGTACTTATCTTCAGGAGGCTATAGGGTGTTAGGAAAACATATCCTTATTTTTATTCTATCGTGCAGTCGATGGTTTACTAAATCTCATTCTTATATTCTCTCACATATGGTGAGGACGCGTGCATCCGATGTTCCAGACCCGGGAGGGGCCGCTACCCCCATTGTCCGAGGCCGTGGCAGAGGCCCGGGGAGGGCACCGGCCCGAGGTAGGGGACAAGGTCATCCCCGAGCTATTCCAGTTGCACCACCACCGTAGGATCCTACTATAGAGGAGCAGGGTGAGGTTCCCCTAGCAGATCCTGCTCCAGTGGACTTTATGACGGCGACAGGCTTCCAGGAGATCATGGGGTCGTATGATGCGGTTTATGGACACTATGTCTCAGGCTGGTTTATTTCCAGCAGATCTTGCCACATCTCAGGCGGGAGGGGGGTCCCAGACTCCTACCGCCCTGGCTGCAGGTCAGGCAGCAGCATTACATCATACCTCAGGTACACTGCCCGTGGGTGGGGTCCAGTCTGTAGCAGCAGCACCTGAGCCCCGACCGGCTGTGGACGGTGATCTGCAGAAGTTATTAGATAGATGGACTCGATTTCACCCTCCAGTCTTCGGGGGTGAGCGAGGCGAGGATGCCCAGGATTTTGTTGACAGATGCAGGGATAGGCTGCACAATATGAGGATATTAGAGTCCCATGGAGTGGACTTCACTACCTTCCAGTTAGAGGGCAGAGCTCACAGATGGTGGCAGTCCTATATTCTCAGTAGGCCAACAGATTCTCCTCATATCACTTGGGAACAGTTCACTCAGATGTTTCTAGATAGGTATATATCACCCATGGAGAGGGAAGAGCTGCGGTATCAGTTTGAGCAGCTGGAGCAGGGACAAATGTCAGTCACAGATTAAGAGGCTTGATTTTCAGATTTGTCTCGCCACGCACTCATGATATTACCTACTGATGCCGAGAGAGTGCAGAGATTTCTAGCGGGGTTGCACTCGGGTATTAGGTCCAACGTGTCCTGAGAGGTGGAGATGGGGACTCCCTCTCAGGTGGTGGTCGAGATAGCTCATCGAATTAGGGGCTACCGATCGAGAGGCAGAGAGCAGGGTCAGCAGGACAAGAGATCCAGATTCTCCGGGGATTTCAGAGGTGCACCAGTTAGGGGAAGAGGTCATTTCGGTAGAGGTCAGCCCAACAGGCCTCCATATTGAGCACCCCCACCACCTCCCCGAGGTGTTCCAGTGAGGCCTCATTTCAGCGTCATGCCATAGCGTTCCTACCGCCCTCCAGCCATTCAGAGTTCACCCAATGGTTATTCCAGTTATCCGAGATCCCTCAGTCCCTACTTCAGTGCTATGCCAGAGAGTACACATCGCTCTCTGGCCATTCAGGGTTCCTCTTCAAAGCAGCAGGCTATGATACCTGGAGGTTGTTATGAGTGTGGGGATCCAGGTCATATGAAGAGGCATTGTCCCAGGTTTCGGGGCAAAGTAGTGCAGCAAGGTTATCAGCCTATGGGTCCAGCACCAGTCGTCAGGCCACCAAGAGGTGGGGGACAGGTCGGTAGGGGTCGTCCTAGAGGTGGAGGCCAGTCAGGGGGAGGTCAGTCAGCTCTTGTTCATTCTGGCGGGGCTCAGTCTTCCGGTGCTCCAGCTAGATTCTATGCTATTCCGGCCAGATCAGATGCAGTGGCCTCAGACGTCGGGATCACAGGTATTATTTCAATATGTGGTAGAGAGGCATCAGTGTTATTTGATCCAGGATCCACCTATTCCTATGTTTCAGTCTTATTTGCTCATTTTCTGGAAGTTCCTCGTGAGTCCTTGGGTTCTCCTATATATGTATCCACTCATGTGGGCGATTCTGTGGTGGTGGGCCAGGTTTACCGATCCTGTATGGTTACATTCTGCAGATTCGAGACTCGAGCGGATCTCTTATTGCTTGACATGGTTGATTTCGAGGTTATTTTAGGCATGGATTGGCTATCTCCTTATCATGTCGTGCTAGATTACCATGCCAAGACAGTTACTTTATCCATGCTCGAGTCGCCTAGGCTGAGTGGATAGGTTCCTCAGTTAGTACAGCCAGCCGGGTTACTTCATTTCTGAAGGCTCGACACATGGTCGAGAAGGGTTGTCTGGCTTATCTTGCTTATGTGCGGGACACCACCGCCGAGTCTCCGAGGATTGATTCAGGCCAGTTGTTCGAGAGTTTGCTGATGTATTTTCTTCAGACCTTCCGGGCATGCCTCCGGATCGTGATATTTATTTCTGCATTGATTTAGCTCCAAGCACCCAGCCTATATCTATTCCTCCACACCGTATGGCTCCGAAAGAGTTGAAGGAGCAGCTAGAGGAGTTGTTGGCTAAGGGGTTCATCATACCGAGTGTATCATCATGGGGTGCTCCAGTCTATTCGTGAAGAAGAAGGATGGGTCCATGCAGATGTGTATTGATTGCCTCCAGTTGAACAAGGTCACTATTAAGAACAAGTACCCTTTGCCGAGCATCGATGATTTGTTTGCCCAGCTGCAGGATGCTCGGGTGTTTTCTAAGATTGATTTGAGATCGGGATATCATTAGTTGAGGATTCGGGCCTCAGATTTTTCGAAGACTGCTTTTTGTACGAGGTATGGCCACTATGAGTTCCTGGTGATGTCTTTTGGCTTGACTAATGCCCCAGCAACATTTATGGACTTGATGAATAGGGTGTTCAGGGCGTATATTGATTCCTTTGTCATTGATGACATTTTGATTTACTCACGTAGCCTAGGGGAGCACGATCATCATTTGAGAGTTGTGCTCCAGACTTTGCGAGAATAGAAGTTATATGCTAAGTTCTCCAAGTGTGAGTTTTGCTTGGATTCCGTGGCCTTCTTGGAGCATGTGGTATCCCGAGAGGGTATCAATGTTGATCCTCAGAAGATTGAGGCAGTTCAGAGTTGTCCGCTGTCTTACTTCAGCTACAGAGATCAGGAGCTTTTTGGGCCTAGCAGGCTATTATCGCCGATTTGTGGAGGGGTTCTCTTCTATTGCATCTCCATTGACTAGATTGACTCAAAATAATGCCTCGTTTTGATGGTCCGACGAGTGTGAGGCGAGCTTTCAGAAGCTCAAGGAGCATTGACCTCAGCTGCAGTTCTGATTTGCCTTCCGGTTCGGGGATGTATACAGTGTATTGGGACGTTTCGCGCATTGGCTTGGGGTGTGTGTTGATTGAGGAAGGGAGAGTTATTGTTTATGATTCGCGCCAGCTGAAGGTTTATGAGAAGAATTACCCTGTGCACGATTTAGAATTGGTGGCGATTGTTCATGCTCTTAAGATTTGGAGGCACTACTTGTATGGGGTGTCCTGTGAGGTTATACAGACTGCCGTAGCTTGCAGCACTTGTTTAAGAAAAGGGGCCTTAATTTGAGGCAGTGCAGATGGCTTGAGTTGTTGAAGAATTATGATATCATCATTCTTTATTATCCGGGCAAGGCAAATATGGTAGCAGATGCCTTGAGTAGGAAGGCAGAGAGTATGGGTAGTTTGGCTTACATTGCAGCAGAGGAGAGACCTCTAGCCTTGGACATTCAGTCCTTGGCTAATCTCCTGGTGAGGTTAGACCTTTCAGATCCTCGCCGAGTTTTAGCACATGTGGTTGCTCAGTCTTCGTTATTGGGAGAGATTAAGGCTCGGCGGTTTGATGATCCGTACTTAGCAGAGCTACGGGAGACAGTGGTTCAGGGTGGTGCCAAGGAGGGTACTATTGGCGAGGATGGTGTTCTGAGACTTCAGGGCCGTTTATGTGTTCCTAATGTCGATGGCCTGAGAGGAGCATTCTAGAGGAGGCACACAGTTCTCGGTATTTTGTTCATCCTGGTGCTACGAAGATGTATCGTGATTTAAAGCAGCATTAATGGTGGAGGCGGATGAAGAAGGACATTGTAGAGTATATGTCTAGGTGTCTTAATTTCCAGCAGGTTAAGTATGAGCACCAGAGTACAGGAGGCCTACTTCAGCAGATGCCCATTCCGAAGTGGAAGTGGGAACGCATCACTATGGACTTCGTGGTTGGGTTGCCTCGGACTCTGCGGAAGGTTGACGCGGTTTGGGTCATTGTGGATAGATTGACCAAATCGGCGCATTTCATTCCAGTGGCTACTACATATACTTCTAAGAGGTTGGCACAGATCTACATTCGGGAGATAGTCCTGTTGCACGGTGTGCCGGTGTCCATTATATCAGATTGAGGTCATCAGTTCACCTCACACTTCTGGAGAGCATTGCATAGTGAGATGGGTACCCAGGTAGACCTCAGCACAACATTTCACCCTCAGACTGATGTCCAGTCGGAGCGTACAGTTTAGATATTGGAGGACATGCTCAGGGCATGTGTGATTGACTTCAGAGGTCAGTGGGACCAGTTCTTGCCTTTGACCGAGTTTGCTTACAGTAATAGTTATCAGTCTAACATCGAGATGGCTCCATTTGAGGCTTTTTATGGTCGGCGATGTCGTTTTCCTATCGGGTGGTTTGAGCCTGGAGAGGCTAAGTTATATAGCACTGACTTGGTGAGTGATGCTTTGGAGAGGGTGAAGTTGATTCAGGAGAGGCTCTGCACCCTGCAGTCTACACAGAAGAGTTATGCGGATCAAAGGGCGCGTGATGTATCATTTATGGGGGGAGACAAGGTTCTATTAAAAGGTCTCGCCGGTGAAGGGTATTATGAGGTTCGGGAAGAAGGGCAAGATGAGCCTGAGGTTTATAGGTCCCTTCGAGGTGTTGAGGAGAGTTTGGGAGGTTGCTTATGAGCTAGCTTTACCTCCTAGTTTATCAGGAGTTCATCTGGTTTTTCATGCATCCATGCCCCGTCGGTACCACGTCGACTTCTCTCACGTGGTTGATTTCAGCACTATTCAGTTGGATGAGAGGTTGGGCTACGAGGAGGAGCCAGTTGCTATTATTGACAGGCAGGATCGCCAGTTGAGATTCAAGAGAGATTCCTCCGTAAAGGTCCAGTGGAGGGGCTAACCAGTTGAGGAGGCGACCTGGGTGTCCGAGGAGGGCATGCGGAGCAGATATCCGCACTTATTCAGCACTTCAGGTATGATTCTAGACCCGTTCGAGGATGAACGTTTGTTTAACAGGTGGAGAATGTAACGACCCGACTGGTCGTTTTGCATTATTGGACCACGTTCCCCTAAATAAAACTCCCCATAGCGGCTTATTGTGATTTATGACTTGCGGGGACGGGTGGTTCGAGATTCGGAAGTGTTTAGAGTGATATTGGAACACTTGGTTCCTTCTGGTTGGCCTTTAAGGTCAAGTTTGACTTCGGTCAACATTTTGAGTAAACGACCTCGGAATCGAGTTTCGATGGTTCCGGTAGATTCGTATGATGATTTCGGACTTGGGCGTATGTTTGGAATGGGTTTTGGATGATCCGGGAGCGTTTCGGCGCCCAATATCGAAATAAGAGTTTCGTTAAGTTCATATTGTGGTTTGGGATGTGTTTTTGTGTTATCGAGGTCCGAACGGAATTCCGAGACCGGGAATAGCTCTATTATGTCATTTATGACTTGCCTGCAAATTTTGGTGTCATTCCGAGTAATATAGGTCGGTTCAGCGCATTGTTAGCGAATTCAAGAAACTTAAAGTTCCTAAGTTTGGTTCTAGGGGTTTTGAGGTGTGATTTGAGTTTTAGCATTGTTGTAGGTGTTCCGAAGGCTCGAGCGAGTCCGTATTATGATTTGAGACTTGTTGGTATATTTGGACGGGGGCTCGGGTGGGCCCAGGTGCCTCTCAAGCACCAAACGAGGCCAAAAACCAGCTGAAGCAGTTGATGGTGCACCTGATCTGGTGTGACCGCAAGTGCGGTTGCCCAGTCGCAGGTGCGAGACCGCTCCTGCGGTCCCAGCCTCGCAGGTGCGACCCCTAGGTGGGCTGCCCAGTTCTCGCAGGTGTGGGCCCTTTCCCCCAGGTGCGGACACCTGTCCACAGGTGCGAGCCCAGGCCCTTGTCCCATTTTCCGCAAGTGCGAGTTATTGCTCGCAGGTGAGGAACCACTGTAGGCAGTGTGTTCTTTTAAAGCACGAAAAATGTTCATTTTCTCTATTTTTCTTCCACCATTGTCGACCTAGAGAGCTTGGGAAAGGGCCAATCCACCTAGCTACTGAAAGGTAAGTAAATTCTACCCTAAAATTAGTTGATGCATGAATTCATAGTTGAATTTAAGTACCTAATTAGTGAAAAATTAAGGATTTGGGTAGTAACCTAGGGCTCTCGAGAATTTAGAGAATTACCCGTGAATTGGCTATGAAATCATACAAAAATCATATATTAACGATCTTTAGGTTACGGGTGAGTGCTTTCTTCGAGAATTTTCGGAATCCGAGCATGCGGGCTCAGGGTAGATTTTGAGATTTCTTCAAGAATGATGAATTGACTAAATAGTAGGAGAATGTCATGCTTTGAGTATAATTTGATATATTTACGTAATGTTTGATTAGTTTCGAGTCCTTGGGTGACGAGTTCGGAGTTTCGGACGCATTTTTGACCCAGGGAGTAGGTTTGACGCGAGGTGAGTCTCCTTTCTAACCTTGTAAGAGGGAACTGTCCCCCTAGGTGATTTAAGTGGCTATGTGCTAATGTTTGTGGAGACTACGTACGCACAAAGTGGCGAGAGTCCGTACGTAGTGACTATTATTGTTATGTCCGGGTAGTTAGGCCTACACCATGCCTTATGTTTTTCTTTGAAATGAACTATATGCTTAATGAATTAATATTACATGCGGCTTGTTTCCCTGAGATCATGGAATTTGAGAAATTTTAAGGAATTGTTCAGTGGAAAGTAATTTATAAAGAATATTATGTGGATTGTGTGTGCATGTGACCGCTTTGCAATTTATATTCCGCGAGCGGAATGTTATTTCCCCCACTCTCGTGGGAGCGGATCGTACGCCACGGCGAGATTGAAAGATATATTATGGTTTGGGTCGTTCGACCCTCGGCAGTGCGCAGATATGATCATTATGATAGCTCAGGCCGGTTGTCCTTATCATGTATGTGCATGCTAAATTGTAAATGATTTTTTTTTATGGATATTGAGTGGGCAAGATATTTTTTTTAAAAAAGAAAAAAATGAAGTAGTAATTGTACATTTACTTCCAGTATTTAGTTGAATTACAGTTATCTTTAATGTTTACTGTTTTTATCATCCTTGTATGTTTGTTACTGATATTATATCTTGTTTAATCATTTTGTTGGACCTTAGTGAGTGTCAAGTCGACCTCTCGTCACTACTTCTTCGAGGTTAGGCGGATATTCACTGGGTACATAGTTGTTTATGTACTCATGCTACGCTTCTGTACTTAATTGTACAGGTTCTGAGACTGGTGCATCTGGTTATCAGACCGGAGCTCGATTTTGATCATAGTTGGACCTGACTTCACGGTGAGCTGCTTCTCCTAATGGTCCTCGGCAGCACCATAGAGTTTCTTTTGCTTATTTCCCGTCTATTTCTTTCAGACAATGGGACTGTATATTATATCTTTTGTATATTCTGTTAGTACGCCCGTAGGACTTGTGACACTAGTTCCTGGCACACACATGGTAGTTATTATGGATTACGAGTCTGTATATATATTGGCCCACGCCTCCTTATCACCGCTTTTGATTAAAACTGGCTAATTATCCTTTTCGATTTATGTTTTAAGTTTTAAAAACTTGGTATATGTTGAAATGTATAATCAAATAAGAAAGAACCCTTAGTAAATTGAGTGTTGGCTTGCCCGACCCTACTGTTGAGCGTCATCACGACCTGAGTTAGGATTTTGGGTCGTGACATAATTTCTAATTTGTTTGGGTTATAAAATAGGAATCCAAATATAAGAAAACTTGGACCATCTTTCTTATTGCGTATAGCGTTATATTCTCTACAACGCATAATACCTTTAGCCTCACGACGAACACTTGCAAGTAATATTTATTTATAATGGTATGGATTACTTCAAGTTGACAAATATTAACAATGTGTTACAATACTCTACCTGGGTTCTTTTTGTAAGAAAAACTTTATTAACATATATGAAGGTTTTAATTTTTAATTCAAAGTCTTAAATATTAGGTGAAGTTCTACTATCAAAGTTGAGAAATTAGAATAAAAAAAAAAAAAATTGGAAGGAGAACTGCATTGCTATTGTCACCATTCAAGAAATTAATGAAGTTTTTTCTATTAATTGAAAAAGTTAGATAATTAACACGAGACACTAATGTAGTTTTCTTAAAATATAGCTAAAGCACCTAGGTGAAAAATATATATATATAATAAAAAATATTACTTAGAGTCGGGCATAGGCTATGCAATAGACATTCTGTATGATATAAGAGAAAATGTGAATTGTTCAAAGTCAGTCGAAATATTGGAATGGTTGCTCTATTCTTTAACCAAATTTTGTCACGTCAATCTCTTACAAATCAGTTATTTCATCTTAAAACTTAGAACCAACGTTTTCTTTAAAGCACAAAAAGAAAAAGGCGGGAGGGGCATTTTCTTCTTTTGTTTACTTTTTGTGTGTGTTTTTAGGTGGTAAAATTTCTCATGTTTATAATATTTTCAATATATTTGGTCAAAATTTATATATTTTTACTAATTCTGTTGTCAATATTTTTAACTACTTTAGGCTTCCAATAGAAAATGTCCAATTGACTACCCTTGAACCTACGTAGCTCTGCCATTACTTGTGGTCAACACCTTACGCAACTCTAAAGAAAGTGTTACTTAGATTTCTTTCATCTAACTTGGTCAAGTCTTGCAACTCTTTTTCTTAATGCATTCTATGAAGTTTTCTTTTTCAATCTGAAGTTTTCTTTTTCATTTTCACAATAAACTCCATTCTTAACAAGCTATAACTATTAAGACTCTTATGTGATGACTCTTCCAGATGAGAGTTACATCTCTTGCGGATAAACTCTTGTAGTACTTCAAAAGTCATCGACTCCACGTCCACCAACATCACTTGCCTTCACCACTATCAGCATTTGATGTTCTCTCAATAGCTTCAATAGTTGTCTGCTACTACAACATGTTGTGTACTAACTAGCCAAATTTCAACTGGAAGGTGGAGCATATGTATTCGTGCTATCATCATATGTACTTCTGGGATAAATAGGGCCATTAGTATTGCTTCCTGTATTTTCTCCAGCATCCAAAACTGAAGGGGTAGAATTACTAATATTACCCTCAAACTTATCACCAATGTCTGCATTCGGAAGCAGATAGACGTAACTACTACCCACTGAACTTGACCCCTTATTGTCATTTACACCAATATTCAAACTTGGAGAAGCTATAGATCCAATAGTGCAAACTGGTTTAGATTCCAAAGTAACATTTCTCGGAGGGATCGAGGTAGAGCTGTTGCCAACTTCTTTAATCCTGCTGCTCTCTCCACTGGAAGAAGTGGTTCTATTGCCTGCCCCAACTATTTTAGCCTTTCTGAAACAATTCAAAAACAGGATCCAGAAAAAGCTGAGATTCACTCCCAACAAGAAAAGAAAAGAACAAACTAGAGAGATAAAGAGAGGAAGGAGAAAAGGAAAGGTTGGGCGCTCATACCGAACTATTTTTTGCCTGAGAGTGGTGGATTTTGACTTCATGACGTCTGTTTAAGGAAAATTATTACGCTTAAATTGGTATGTGCTATGGTTTCAATAAAAGAAACAATAAAGCTACTTGCCCTTTCCTCTATATTGAGAGAGAGAGAGAGATGATTTCACCAGATTTAAGCGTAAGACATCTGGACCCAGGTTTGCGCCTGCCTCTCTCAGCCTTAATTGAGGCAATTATAGAATCAACCAATGGACCCAAACCTTTTCTACCAACCAGTTTCACCCCAAGCTTCTCAGAAAGGAAATTCAGCCTCATCTCATCACCACCTCTGACCTCTCTAAGCTCAAGGGCTTGTTGCTTGGACAACAAGGCATAAACTTGAAGCTCGTGCTGGTTATTAAAGTGGGACTGAAGCTGCTGAAAGAGTAACTTGTTAGAAAGATGACGATCAGGCCTTATCCTATCATGACTCCTCGTTTGGGTTCCACTGAAAGTCACCCTCAAAATTGTTGGTGACTTAAGATCAGAACTCTTTCTAGCGAAAATTACAGAAAAGCTGCCAAATTCCAAGTCTGGCTCCCTAAATATATCCTCCAGAACAGCAGCATAAGAATAAGCATTCCTTGTTGGATTTTTCTCAACCTTCAAACTCATGGTTCTGAGCTTAGCATGGTGGGCCATATTCGCAGCTTCTCTAAGCCCGCTAAGAAAAGCTCCGTGCATAGTGGCTGGATAGCGCCTATTAGTGGCCTCGCCAGCAAAGAATAGTCTGCCATCGCCCACACTTTCTGCTAAAATATCATAGTCATCTCCTGATGCCCCTACTGCAACATTAGAGTAAGAACTCAAGCTGAAAGGATCGCTTCCCCATCTTGTACAGACAGTTTGGATTGGCTCTGGCACTTCAATTCCTTGCGGTTCATATATACCTGATAGCAATGTTCAAAGTTATCATTAATACATCAAAAACGAGAACCTTAACAGCAAGCTCCATGTATCAAGAATGTCTTTTGAAAAAGAACATTATCTCCAACAAGCTTTACTATGTCTATCTCTTCTTAACCAAAACAACCAAGAGAAAATAACATTATCTCCTAAAATTTTCTTACTCTTTCTGCCCTGAAATTATTGTTCTTTTCTTCTTGTTAATATGCTGCATTATCCTTACAACAGAATGAGAAATTAAACTTCAAGATTAAGGAAGATAATTGCAACAAAAACTGCATTTTACCTTTTAGAATTTGAAGAACTTTTGACACTGCGTCGGTCGGAGGCATGGTCTCAAACTTGTATGCAGCTTGTCCAGCAACTAGAGCTAACAATAAGGGACCACCAGCAATAGTTGCATAGCTATAGAACAGAAAGAATTCACCCCTGCTAGTAGAATTATCAGTAAGATGCCCAAAGGTATCAAGATCAGTGCCCCAGAACACATATGGGAAAAGTATTGCAACCTTATTTAACAATCCAAATTCCAATCTTTTTATTCCATCAATCTTCTGCTAAGGCAACTCTGGAATGAACTTAATAGAACCACCTTTCAGAACTCCAAGGGGAACAGTGCACAGTGCCATATCTCCGTTAAATACTTGTCCCCCAGCGACAACCTGTACTCCATCGCTACCATAACAAATGGCATGCACAATTTTTTCATAACGAATAGGTACATTTTTTTCTGCCAATGCCTGAACTAGTCTTCCATTTCCTCCGGGCAGGGAGCAGTGATCCCCCCTCCCATGTCAAAGGGTTCATCTTGGTCCCAAAATGCTAAAGAAAGCTTACAAATCAGACCTGCATTTGCATATTCCAGATTAGAAAGATGCCAATTAAACAAACTCATCTCCTCTTCATTCACTCCATCATCATAATCCAGACGGAAGGTCTCCAATGCTGCTCCAAGAGAAACATCCTGAGAAACTTCTCCCATTAACTGCCTAAGCTTGTTTGCCTTCTCCAAAAGATGGTTATAAGCAGCCTCCACCTTCTGATCCAAATCAGGATCAACTGGCTTCCCATCCACACGATAAAGGAGACATTTTTCTCTAACCTTATGAAGTGTGTAAGATAGTTGTTGTGCCAAGAGACCTAATGGATTCCCTAGCGTCCCCGTCAACACACTCCCTCCTAAATCAGCAGCAGCCACCTTATTCTCGCCTTCCATCTTCTTTGTATAAACCCTTCCACCGGCGCGCTTTTTTCCCTCCAAAACCGTAACCTTAAACCCAAACAACATCAACTGCCTCGCTGCAGCCAACCCCGCTAGTCCTGCCCCAATAATAATAACGCTACCCTTACTCGGCTCAGCCAGAATCCTATCCTTAACGACCGGCGTCACTCCAAAATTAATATACCCACGCGACACAACATAATTATAAGTAGAATCCAGCAGACCACTACAATGCTTAGGTATAACATCGATGAACATCTCTTTTGTTATCCAAGTCAGACACATTTTCCCGCCATTCGGAAATTATGTGGTTCCTAATAAGAATATAATTAACCTGTTCAATACCACCCACTATAGAAACAACCCCAACTTCAATTTCCTCGTCAGTGAAAGAATCAGCTGGAAAACCAGCCGTTAAAGCAATTAACGCCTCAGTCGTTGCCTCTTTATTAATTACAATAATGTCATCCGAAGTATCATTAGCAGTAATCGTTCTAACAGCATTTAAATTACCCACAAAATTCGAATTTATTAAAGTGTTTGTAGAATTGGGGAAATTGTGATATACCTGATTCAAAGGCAGATTTCGGGGCCTACCTAGCCTCCTTATCCTCGGAATAGAGAGAGAAAGAAGCTCGTCTGAAATTGAATTAGAATTAGGGTTAGGGCTTGAAATTGGGAGTAGAATTAGGGTTTAAATTGGGCAAATGAATGGTGAATTGAAGAGGATTGTTACTAGTAATATAAGGTACAGATAGAGGAGAATTATTATTTGAAGGATCCATGGTTGTTACTGTATTTTTGCAACAGTTAGAGTTCTGGGAAAGAGAAGAGAGGCGATGAAGAAAAAGAATTCGGGTTTGAGCGAGTGATCCGATATCAAATGGTTTAAAAACTTACTTTTGTAAGTCTAAAGAATTTCATTAAAATCTTGGATTACCAATTCACAGGAAAGCAAAAAAAGCATATGAAATTAAGGTGGATATGTAACAAGTATATAATAAAGTTGAATGAGAGATATATATGTATATATTGTATTATGAGAAAAATGGGTTTCGATTGTACTTTCGTTGATTAGATGAAGGAATATATAACGATTTTATCTTTCTTGTTCAACATAAATGGAGATCGAGGGAATTGGAGTAATTTTGATTCATTTTTATCATATTTATTCTTGATTTGTGCGAAATGATTATCAGCTTTGCTAAATCGTTTTAAAATGGTTAAAAATTTATGTTGATTAAGATTAGCACAAAAAAATCGAGATGTAACTTATCTGTGGTTTCCGGGTGATTCTGTATTTTTAGTTCGGTTGACCGGAAGAATGAGTGATTATGGAATTTATGCAAGATGTTGATACCGATGTTAGAAGATCATGCCTCACGCTTCTTCTTGACTTTGATGGTTTGCGCGCAGGAAGTTCATCGAGGGTTGGAGAAAGAGATAAATGAATGACATGAAGCGTGCAAAAGGATTCTGATGGTTTGCGCACAGGAGGATTATCGAAGGTTGGAGAAAGAGATAGGGAGCTGACTAGAGTAGGGATAGAGTGCTTGTGTATATCGGTAATTGTTGGCTTTTGAAATCGAAAATGAATTCAATGCAAGTCAAGGCCATCTCCAACCTTAACCCTTATTTTTGTCCCCAAAAAAGAATAATTTTTTTATAATCTTTTCTCTCTTCTATATTATATTATTATCTTTTATTTTTATTTTAATTTTTTAAATTCCATTAAATAAATTTCATCTTTTATTTTTATTAATTTGTAATTTTCATGAAAATAATTTCATAAAATTTTAAATAATATAATTTATATGCAATTATTATAAATTAACTAATAATTCAAATAAAAGTGAAATCATTGTGATACAAGATTAATCAAATACATATTACATAACGATAAAATTCATTCGAAATACTACATAAATATTTAATTTTCATGTATTAATTTTAATGTATTTTTAATTTTAATTTTTCAATTTTATCAACATCTAATATTTAATATTTGCACCATTCATTTTTTGAGATGATTATATATTTTTTGTACAATTATAACTTATAATAAAATTAACTTACAATTTTACATAGAAATAATAAATGCATAAAAATTAATTTATCAAAATTATACGCCAAAGTTAAGATGTAAATTAATATTATAAAGATATTACATAAACATAATTAGGTATATGTAAAGAGGTAAAATTAAAAGAGTTAAATAATAAAATAATAATAAATATGAGTGAATAGTGATGGGGGAGATGAATAGTGTAACCCCATATTTGAGAGAACACTATTCATCTCTCAATTTTGGGGGTAAAAATAGGGAAGGGTTGGAGCTTGTTTACCCCAAAATTTATCCCCATTATAAAGAAATGGGGTAAGGTTGGAAAAGCCCTTAGCAGAATCTAAGAAATGATCAAAATAGAACGGATTTTCAAATTTGATTATATAAAAAATTTCAATCAATCAATTCAAGTTAATGCGTTGGAACATGTGTTCACCAAATTGAATGTCTGACCCTTCCCGCATTTAAAGACAAACTAACATTCGCAATTAAGGGTGGCAGGTGGGCCGGGCCCGACCCGGGACCGACCCGGGCCCGCGGGCTATACG
>ML313238.1:1578-12143 GCA_005239505.1 Nicotiana paniculata
AGGGTACTACATCCCCTGGTTGCATTACTTTTTGCCAACATAGGGTACGACATTCCCTAGTAGCATCTTTGAGATCCAAGAGCCTCATCTTATTGCCAACACACGGTACTACATTCCTTAGTTGCATTTCTCATTGCTAACATAGGGTACGACATTCCTTAGTAGCATCTCAGAGTTCCACGAGCCTCATTTTATTGCCAACACAGGGTACTACATCCCCTGGTTGCATTACTTTTTGCCAACATAGGGTACGACATTCCCTAGTAGCATTTCAAAGCGCCACGAGTGTCATTTTTTTGTAAACATAGGGTACAACATTCCCCAGTAGCATCTTAGAGAGCCACGAGCCTCATCTTATTTCCAAACACAGGGTACTACATTCCTTGGTTGCATTTTTCTGCCAACATAGGGTACGACATTCCCTAGTAGCATCATATAGTGCCACGAGCCTCATGTTATCATCAACACAGGGTACTACATCCCCCGATTGCGTTATTTTTCTTCCTATATAGGGTACTACATTCCTTAGTAGAATCTTAAAGAGCCAAAAGCCTCATCTTACTGTCAACACAGGGTACTACATCTCCTAGTTGCATTTGTTTTGCCAACATAGGGTACGACATTCCCTAGTAGCATCTCAGAGTGCCATGAGCCTCATCTTATTTCCAACACAGGGTACTACATCCCTGGTTGTATTTCCCATTGCTATCATAGGGTACGACATTCCCTAGTAGCATAATATAGTGCCACGAGCTCATGTTATTATCAACACAGGGTACTACATCCCCTGGTTGCCTTCATTCTAGTTAACACAGGATACGACATCCCCCATTATTTAAAAAAAAGTGTGTTTTTTTCAATTCTTAATTCTGCAATAGCAAAGATAGTTTAATGTATTTTCTAACTCACAAAAATTTCCTAGTACAAACTGGGGCAGAAAATTTTTGTTCGTTTTGTTTGTTTGTGATGGCTTGTAGGTTTTACCGCAAAGCACGGATTGTATGTGCAAAAAAATAAGATTCCATCTCTCGCCTGAGAAAGTGGAACATTTGATCTCAACACCAGCCACAAGCAGATTTGACAGGATGCATGCAGAGATAAAGGATTTCAAGATCCATCTTCTTATCACCGGATCAAAAAGCAAGCCTGTGAGAATATTTCATAGTCTTTTATATCGGAGAGCATCAAGTTTCACTCTAAAAGTCAATGAAAGAAGCAAGTCAAGAATCAAGACAAGACTCCGGATGGCATTTAGATAGGAATTTTATAACTCTTAGATTTCAAGGGTATGTAATTTTCTTTTCATATTGATGTAATAGTCGGAACTGCGGATCGGAACCTCGACGGAACTTCACTCGGCCCTCCCTCTAAGCATACTCCATCACTCTTCTTCCACTTGAACTACACGTGACCTGATTCCCCTTTAACCCGGGATATGTAGGTTGCCTAAAACCAAGGCTCGGTCGCAACCCCTTATTTTCTCTTCTTTTACCTTTTGAATAATAGTGAGGTCAAAAATCAGTCACCTTGTTCATTTTCTTTGCCTGAAAACATTCATGTTTCCAAGCAAAGAGGGGCATGCTGTGAACACCTAATTTTTGACCACACCATGAATCTTATACTACTTTAGTGTAAATATTTATTTTAGATCTAATATTAATATTTTAAACTTTTATCTTTATATTATGGTTTATTTTAATTAGAATTTTAATAAGTAAGCTATAGAAACTTTCTCAGTATCATTTAAAACATATGTAAATATTTAATTTTATCTCTCTCTCTCTCTCTCTCTCTCTCTCTCTATATATATATATATATATATATATCTTGGTAAAAGAAATGGTTGTTCAAAATTATTATTTTATAATTAACCTTATCTTCTGAAATGCAAGAAAAGTAATGAAGTTATATAAGTTTGTTAATAAACTTGCACTTTCACGTCCTAGCCCACTACCACACCCCTCACGTCACACAATTTGCGCACACACACACATGATCATCTGCACACACTCATTATACATAATCCACAACTCACACAATGCACTATCTAATAGACTCACTTCTGGAAAAAAAAAAGACAAAAAGGAAAAGATTGAGGAAAATAAAAGCTTCAGCCATCTCACCTTTTAAAACACCATAGCTGCTCCTCTCTTCATTCTTGAATTTCAGAAATTTAAGTTCAAGAAATGGGGTCAAGCTGAAGTGGGTTTTCGATTTGGAGTTCTCGTTCGAGATCGGTTTTTGGTTCCTGCTTCGTATTGTTGCTGTATTTTCTTCGAGACTTCATCTTGTTGAACCTGTTGCAAAAATATTTCTTTACATATTAAAGAAGAAGCACTTAACAGGTCTGCAATTGAAAAATCCTATTCTGTAAGTAATAAAAACCATGTTGGCCATATTAATCTTGGGAACCTTTGTGTTCACTTTTGGTCTACTACCTCAGTATTACTTTTACTTTGTTTCGTTTGTGTTTGTGTTCATATGTTTTCGTGTTACGATTGTGTTCAAATTTCTGTGTCATTTTGTTTCGTTTTGCCGTAATAGGCTTATCAATTAACTTTGGTTGTATTTCATGGTTTATTAGTTTGAAGACGTTAAGGATTCTGTTTTAATCTTGTATGAATTGACCTTTCTAAATGTATATAGGTTTAGATAGAAAATGATCCAAGATATTAACAAGGCTACAAGCTAATACACTTCCCTATAACTAATTTATTTTATAACTCCCACAATAATTTCCATAACTCATATGGCCTTCGCAATAATCTCAAACTTAGGAAAGAAGTAAATTATGAATACGCTAGAAAAACTTTAGATGTACTTTAAATATTAGCCCATGTGTTCATACCCGAACCTTGGATTGACATTGATTAAATAATAAAAGGATCATGTGCGCATTCCGGTCTCGATGCCTTTAGATTTAAAATAATTATGTTATAACCATGTTGTACATTCCGTATCTTGGTTTAATATTTAATTTCAAAGAAGTACCTTGTGCGCATACCGCATCTAGGTTACAACAATTAATAAAATATAATAATTAATTAAGCGGTAATAAATAAGCCATAATCAATCAAATACAAGAATAGGTAAAAACTGATTTAAGCCTTACATTAGTCAATAAAGTGACCGTGCTAGAGCCACGGGACTCGAGGGGTTCCTTACACCTTCCCCTCGGTCAACAGAATTTCTTACTCAGTCTTCTGTTTTTGTAGACCATGAATTATGAGTCAAATCTTCCTTTTGATAAGGGATTCAATAAAAGGTGACTTGGAACATTAAAACTCAATTTCAAATGGCGACTCTAGATAATAAATAATCCCTTTTAAAATATCACTTTAATTGAAAAAACTCTTCTAACTCAACCACGTAAAAGGGTGGTGAGGGAAAAAAGAGGTGTGACAGGCCGTGATAGAGGTTCTCGATCATCCAAATTTGTAGGAGCATATTGCACCCTTCAAAGAATTTACCTCCAGACTGGCAAATCGTCAAGGAACGGTAAATCTCAGCTAAAACCAATGGTATAAGGGTGCCATTGGTCTTTTTTATCATGAAATCCGCCATCCTTACCAGTCAGATATATATGAGTCTGTTACTCCTTGGGCAGATTAAGGTGCCCAGGAATGCTACCACGAAAGCTAGCCCCCGGCGGGCTTCCCATTTAGCCTGGTCTTTGTGAGTTAGACCAGTGTTGTCAGCTTCATAGCCCCGAGGATCTCCATAACGTTCATACAAAAAATAGAAAGTGCAAAACCCTTCGGATAGGTGTGGGTCCTGGATGTCCCGACTAATGTTCAAAAGATTCAAGAACTTATGTGGAGTTACCACCCTGGGTGCCACCGGATACCGACTTCTAAGATTTTCATTGAGACCGGCATACCCCTCTATTTCCTCTAGCTTAGGTGTCAACTCAAAGTCTGAAAAGTGGAACACGTTATGGGCGGGATCCCAAAACAATACTAGAGCTTCGACGATGTCCAGCCTTTGCTTGATTTTTGAAGACCAGTAAGTCCGCCTAAAGCTTTCACAGCAGACTTTCCACTAACTTCCCCCAAGTCGCTCCACCACATATGGAGTCCCAAGGGGATTTCCTCGATAGCCTTAAAGAGAATTTTTCAACTGTATTCATCCTGCACGTTTGTTTTGATTAAATACCACAAAAATTTTGACCGAATGCGAAAGAGCATTATTACTTTTTTTTTTTTGCAAAAAGTTTTGTAATAAAGAAGAGGACCATCTTTGCGAATACGGCCCTTCAATACTTCGGGTAGGAAGTTCTTAAGGCTGTGCTCGCTAATTGGGTCAAAATTTGGAAAAGACCATAGGTGGCTATACTTGCAAAAATAGCCTTCCGGCGCCCCGTTTGGGAAACTTGGCTGTTTATGCAAGAATGGTGTCACCTAATTTTATTTAGGACCATATATTTTGAAGAAAATAAGGTTGGACCCGATGAGGGTTGCCTACGTATCCCACACCGGTAAGAATCAAACAACGCGTAGTACGGAAAAATCTTGACTGATTAAAAATATACATCTACTTACTTTGTTTTGGAATATTATTTTCCTTCTTCATTTTTAGAAAATTTTGGCAGAGTTTCGGGATATTTCAAATACGGGGATTTTCAAAACAAGGTGAATTTTCTATTCTACCTTCACTCTTGGTTTTTCTGTTTGTTTTTATTTTTAGTCGGTCAACACACAAGCCAAAACAAATAAATGCATACGTAGCAGGTAAGATGCATCAGGATAGTCTTTTATTTCGGGTACACCTGTCCTAGACGGACGCAACCCCTGTATTGAGTCCCCTAAGTCAAATGCACATGATGCAAATAAGCGTTCCTACTAGGGATCCGGCGTGAGACTATGTTATTCTAAGTTTAGATCATGGGGTTTTGTTCTAGACCAGGCTTACCCGAGCGGACAGCTCGAGCCGAGGTCGGGGCAGCGTACCGGGAATACAGAAGTTTCACCGGCTTTGCAACTTGTCTGTACCTCATTCTAAATTTTGGATGACTCTAACAGAAAAGAAGTCACACGAAGTGCACACTTCCCAGATGATTCAGAAGACTCAGAGAGAAGAAGGGTTTTGGCACAGTTTATATTCAATTCTGATAAATATCAAAGCGGTAAATATGGCAATTAGTACGTCAGGTTTGAACACGTAAAATCAGATAAAAGTCAAAACATAACAGCTATATAAGCTCGAATTCTTGAACCCTGAACCAGATATTCTGGATTCGTTCCCCAGTAGAGTCTCCAGAGCTGTCACACCTACTTTTTCACTACCCCGGGTTAATGAAGGGTAATAAGGGAGTTTTTCCACTTTAAGTGACATTACTCGAATTTGGGATTTATTTTAGTTTTCTGAGTCGCCACCCGGATTTTTAACGATGTTCCAGGACACCGTGTGATTTTTAAAATCCCAAACCAAGGAAATTTAGACTCTGTTTTGATTTTATCTGCGACCAGAAATCCGAGTAAGGAATTATGTTAACCCGGGAAAAGGTGTTAGGCACTCCCGAATTCCGTGGTTCTAGCACGGTCGCTTAACTATTAATATTTGGCCTAAATTATCTGATTATTTACATATTTTAGCCTATTGTGCATTTAGCCGTTTAATTTTTAACCGCTTTTAGTATTTATGGATTTATCTTGAAACAAGTCACGATGGTGTGCACTTGCTTGTTTTTTGGACATATTATAACTATGCCACATGAAATGCACCCGCAATTACAATATGTGATTTTTATTATTTGGAGTTAAAGTCGGGGGCACGAGTTGCCACACCCGAGTGTAGATTATATAGTCATGACTATGGTCATGACGGTTTTATAGTGTCTATTTGAGGCGATGTTTGATTATTCTTTATGTTTTCTATTTGAAGAAGCATTTTAGTTTTAATATCAATTAGGACGTTTATGGATTTATCTTAGACAAGTCACGATGGCGTGCACTTGTTGCTTTTGAACACATGGCAAACACGTCACATGAGATGCACACGTGGTTGCTATGTGCATTTTTTATTAATTGTTTAGAGTTGAGGGTTGGGGGCATGAGTTGCCACTCCCGAGTGTAGGTTATGGTTTGTTTGAAGTATTTTTTTGATTACTTACTAAATTTCTAACTAAACGAATACTTTTCTACCTAGAAGATATGTAGAGGATTATCTAAAATTAAGTTCACTAGCCTAAAGGGCAAGATACTTGGGCTATGGCCACATTTTAGCCCCAATTCATCGTTCAACCCTTTGGCCAATCCTAATTGTGGCTAATTTCACAAGAGAGAGTAATTATACATCTTAATCACAGCATATTAACGAGGAAAAATTACAGGTTGACAAATCACATACTTGAAAGGTCAAATAAACACATAGATCATTAATTGAATGGTTTTATCAAATTCAGATATCCTAGACCCATGCATATATGTTTCATATACTAAATCCTACGTGTGGTTATGGATTCTGGAATGCGAAAAATACGAAGTGGATCTGATGAGAAACGCTTTAAATGACAAAATCATATTTGTATATACTTCGAAACTCTTTTGATCTAAGAATAATCATTTTTCTCAGAATTTCAAATGGGTATTTACAGGGCGTTTAGGCAGACCAATTTGAGCACAAAGTTGTAGAAATGGGGTTTCGAAAAAGAACACTTTTGAATTTTTTAATCAAATTCTGAATACTTAAACAATTGATGCCTGAAAATTTGTATTTAATGGCTAAAAACTTTTCGTATTTTTTAAGCCCCAGAAACTGCGTTCAAGCTATTTGAAACCATGTCAAGCCATTGTCAATAGTTTGGCCCATTTTCAAATGTTAAACGGTCTAAAAGTGTCTGTTCGAATCTAGTTCAAAATCTGAAACTAAATACACACATTTCCTGAAATTACAAATATAATGTCCAGTCTTATATTACAACAGTTCTGAAAATAAATTACAGCTTGACTACTATTATCAAGATACATTTTCCAGAAGAAAGAAAACTAGAATGAAAATTTTGACTAATTTGCTGACTCGAAACTCCATTGAGGCCTTACGTTTGAGCCTTCTCTTTGTAATATGTAGAACACCCTCGATATAATTTAGGTGTTGTGCAACTACCAAAACCAAACTGACCATGAAGAGGTCAGTTTTAATCATGATATTGCGTGTGTTTAAACCATACTATCTGGCAGAATTATTTATGTAATTTCTCAGTGTGAATATGATCATAAAAGGATCAACAAATTTAAACGGAATGTCATTTTCATACTTTGTACCTTCAGTCTATATTAATTTATTAACTGGGTTATTTAGGCATTTTTAAGAGGATAAATCTGATCATAAAAGATTTAGATTCTTTCCTCTAAGGAGCCTTTGATTATCCACTTTATATCCGTAAAGGGTGATTTTCAACACCCGAAGCTACTGTTTATGCACTACCTAGGGGTGAATTTGACTATTAAAAAGCCAGATTCATCTACCCAAGTGCTAATACTAACATAATTCTAAACTCTATAGGAACTTTGCTTATCAAGGCATTTTTAGAGGATGAATTCTGACCATCAAGGGTTCAGATTCTCACTCTAATGCCCTTCTCAAATACATACTTTATACCCCTTTTGAAGGGTAACTTCAACTAATATACCAACATTTATGCACTCATCATGGGGTGAGTTTGATTATTAAGGAATCAAACTCATCTACCCTAGTGAGAATTACTCTAACATGCTAAACAAATGAAATTAACATTTAACTACCAAATATTAAATGTATTAACACAAATTTAGCAAATAACCAAGCTGATTCCAGGAGTTGCGTACATACATTCAAATAATAGTAACCTTACTTCAGTTTTATATCAAGAATGGAGGAGAAGGAGATTCAGCTTCATACAATCTTGAAGAAAAAACACAAAATGAATTAACAAATTTAATACAAGTTCTGGATTCAATAACTCTATCTAAAGTTCATTGTTACATACCTTTGGAGAGAAAAATAGCAAAAGACTTGACCAAATAAAGGTCAAGTATGGACCACAATCAGCAAGAAGAAAGAGGATTCAGCAGCAGCAAAAAACAGAATAAACCAGGGAAAAACACAAGCAGTCCAGCAAGAATTAAACCAGAAATCTTGAGTATGAATGCTTGAAGAAACACTTCCAGAAATCAGAATCCAAAGAGAAAAAATAGGAGCTGAACTAGGCCATCTATTTGTGAGCTTGTTTTCAAAAAAAAAAAGTCAGATTTTCCCTTCTAACAATGCTTTTTCTTGAAAAAACTTTTTGTTTTTGAATGGAAGATACTTCTGTATTTTTCAGAATGTTTCAGCAGCTAGAAGAGAGTGTTTTTCTTTTTAGATTGTCCCAAAAAAAAAGTCCTCCTTAGACTAAAGGGAGGGGGTCTATTTATAGATATTTGGGAATGG
Organism: Nicotiana paniculata; assembly: GCA_005239505.1. Classification (NCBI taxonomy): domain Eukaryota; kingdom Viridiplantae; phylum Streptophyta; class Magnoliopsida; order Solanales; family Solanaceae; genus Nicotiana; species Nicotiana paniculata. Next base: position 9,988 of record ML313238.1, read on the forward strand.
GATATCCTTTGGAATATTCCTAATCTAAAAGCATGAAAATAGTACATAGGGCAGCTGTCAATCTTATCTTTGGGACAGCTGCCCCTATTCTAGAACATTCTTACCTATTAAAAGACCATTTTACCCTTTAAATTCTGATTTCCTAAGTCTATATTACCTATTGTACCCCTTAAAATCCCTAGAATTACCCTTTAGGTAACTAAGGTTAAGGTTATTAACTAAACTGATTTTAATTAATAATCAATATTAACTTGAGTTAGTTACTAGGTTGAGGAAGCTGAAATTGATTTGGAATTAGCTTGAGAGGAGGCTTAGGTGAATTATTTTGGGTTTGGACTTAACTGGGATTAACTTAATTTGGGCAATTAGGCTTATGTACCAATTATAGTTAAGCATCTTAATTGAGTAATTAATTTCAGACTTAAATAAACTAGTAGCTAATTAATTAGTAGTCGGGCCTTTGTTGTTTTTATCAAGGGTTAAGCAATTAATTCAAATTAACCAACCACTTCAGATTAATTAGATTAAACTCCTCAGACTTACTTTAAATAATTAAAAATAATTAGTTATTCTTAACTAGGATTAGGACTTAGTTAATTAAGGGTTAGTTTATTAGGGTCTTAGAGTTAGTTTCTAATCATACTTATTAGTTACCTCAGTATACGGTTTCCTACACACTCAGTTATTTATGTCAAAAATATATCTTGATTAAAACAGAAAGAATAAGAGAAATTAGAAGGTAATCCTAGCATTTAGACTAGAGATTAACTTTTACCTAATCGATGATCAAAGCTTGAGATTAACAGGAATGACTAACTCATTAGGGTCAAAATTTAATAATAAAAACAGTATGTTAGGAAAAACTAATTGTCAAAGGATTCTAGACATCCTATATGCATATTAACCCGGACTAATTAATCCAACGAATTAAAAGCCAAACAAACACATAAGAAACCAGCTGATCATTCATGATATTCAAAGGAATCCGAGCAAGAACAAATACATGACTGTTATGGACATATTTAAACTTAGACTAACCTTAAAACTTAAACTAAATTATTCGACTGCCTAAACATGGTTAAATTAATCCAAACACATACGATTGAACTAAAAAAACAAAATCAATTAACCAACACGGATCAAGGAAAAAAGAAACAAGCACACATATGAAACAGTGATAAAAAATTATGCCAAGAAACATTGGTTATCAAGAACCCTAGTTACTAATTGACGAGAACGAAACAATTAAAACATGACTAACACAAATACGTTTAGGGCTTAACTAATCAAGAAGAAGAAGCATGAACAGGTGGGGGGAAAACAGTGAAGGAAACAGCAAAAAACCTAGACCTAAAACAGTGATGATTCATGATTTAAACTGGAAAAAAAAAAACAAAGAACAAATAGAAAAGGAAAAAGGGGGAATACCAGTGGGGTGTTTGACGGATTCCGGCGGGGTTTGAAAATGGCTCAAACCCACATGAATCAATAGCTTTCATCAAGAGCTATTGACTCATGTAGGTATAAGTCAATAAATGTTCTCGAGTCGTCTTGTAGAACAAAGGTTAGGGTTTCAGGTTTTTAGATTTGAAATTGGGTGAGATTGAATGGGTTTTTGGTGAAATTGATAGTGGGAGGTGGTTGAGGAGGTCATGGGGATTATCTGGTATAATTTTGGGATTGATTGGAGAAGCTCTGCCGCCGGAGGTGATTTTCGGTCGGCGGAGGATGGCGGCTAGGGTTTGGGGCTTTAGAGAGAAGAGAGAAGGGTGAGGCGGCTAGGGTTTAGGGGGGGTTAGACTTACTGGTGAAATGAGGGGGGGAGGCTTTTGGACATATATATAGTTTAGGGCAACCAGTTCCCAGTCGTTTGATTTAACTCAATCAATGGCTGGGATTGATTATTAATTAAACGGGGTCATTTTTGGTGTAATGGGGCCGGCCGGGCAAGGGGTTCAATTGGGCTTGGGTCGTAATTGGGGTTTAGGAAGGGATTGGGCCTGGGTGTAGTGGCCCAGTCCAATTTTTAGCCTTTATCTTTTAATCCATGAACCAAATTATAAAAAACCTAATTAAATTACTAAAAAATAAAGTTAACCCATGAAATCAATTAACTATTTTCCTATATTATTTAGATAATGAGTCTAAATTAATTT